>QFEY01002101.1:0-24902 GCA_003316435.1 Russula virescens | reverse complement strand
ACCTCCAGCGCATAGACAGGCTCGATTGCGCCAGGTGTCCAACTTGCAGAGCAGACGAAGAGACAAGAGTGCACTTCCTGCTCGCATGCACCAGCTACGCTCACGAAAGATGGGCCTTAGTCAAACAAGCCAAGAAGGTTTCTAAACGCCTCGCGCTGGAAACCCTTCTGGAGGAGCAGGACATGGCCGCCACCTTGCTGGCAAATTACATCGATGTGACGCCTCAATTCAAAAGTTCCGGTGAGCAACCACACCATTAAAGTCAGCGTACTACGTGATACCTAGACAGGTGATCACCGCGTTACTGTAAGTGTGGAGATCGAGCACAGCACACACTCAGCGGGCAGTAACAACCTCCCCTCCCCCCCGCAACGATCAAGCGTGCGTGCCAATTCTGCGTCAGCGCTGCCAACAAAACTCGAGTTAAAGGCTGCCTATTGGGTGATCAAAGCGAACGCCAAGCGCAGCACACCTCCCTTTACCGGGGCATTCCCGCCACAGTCAAACGATCCCCAAGCGCGTCATCACCGCGCCTGCAAGTTATCGCCACGTAATGTTAGCCAAAGGGCTAAAGGGGTAGAATGCGAAGTTGCTAGGAGCCTAGGACACATGGGCAGTCACAAAGTCAAAGTCAAAGTTGGCGGGTTTCGATCTGCAAAAGAAGCCGAGGCAGTGGGGCACGGAAGCGACCACACTGCTCGCCGAGATTACAATAGTGACTCGTAATTTTTTCCACCCCAAGCCGCCAAGCGGGGCTCAACCCTGCGTGTTTCGTGTCTCATTCTCGTTTATCTGTGCCTTCGAGCACGTGACCGTCATGTGATGTTCGTTTCTTTTTCGTCTCTTTTGTTACCTCGAGCTCACGAAATACAGTTTGGCACTCTCTGTCTCACGGCTACGATCTCCCACGATACACCCCAAGTTCAAGCACCTCATTGCCTTGTTAAATGGCATATCGACATCGCGATTGGGCATGTGTGGCGATGCGCAAGTCTTACCCTCATTGTGTCAAAGATGACTCAGATCTTTTGTTTATGACGCTTTTTTGTCTATTTCTGTTTCGCATTACTGTTGCAGCTGACATAGTAGCATAACTTGTAACAGCTTAAAAGAAGCTCGATGCGACGTTCAAATGTCTTATTGCCTTCTGTTCTCGAATCCCCTCGCGTGCCTCCTTTTTCACCGGAACACCCGGAAAATATCTTTTGCTTACTCGTCTTGAAAGGCCTTCGCGCTTTCGTCTACCACCCCGTGCGGTGCTCTCGTATAACCTTACAAAAAGTCATGTAATGAAGTGCTACATGGAGTTCTGTACCCCAAGGCGCACAATATCAGACCAAAACAAAGTGCAACTGACAGATTTGAAACAAACACCTAACGCAATTCAAGGTTCAACCCCTTTCGGCGGAGATGGTGGAGGTTGGGACCACGCTGATTGACTAGGGTGCCACCAATGCAGTTCGGACGTCTGATCTATACAGTACTACGTTGCAATCTTTCAGTCAATACATGGAGAATTATGGCCCTGGATGTCCGGAAAACAACCCAGTTTGGTCGTGCTCTCTTCGCAATCGGGGTGCGGAGCCCAGCTTGCGTTGCGATCTTGGACATTTGGTGCCGAAGTCTGAAAGTCACGTCGACGTGTCGGCACCTTGCTTCGCGACTCCGAGTGAGTCTGCTTGGTAACGCATACATCCATCTTGTGCTATCTCCATGCCAAGTTCATCCATTTCCGTTCAACCCCATGATGAGTTACAGTATCTCAACGTTCTCAACCTTATCAGGGATGTACTTTACACGGGAGCATCGCGTCCAGATTGCACTGGGACTGGTAGTACCACCCCCCTCTTCACACCATCCCTTCGCTTCTCGTTGGCGAACTCTACTCTCCCCTGCTCACGACCAAAAAGGTATGCCTTTTGGGGTAATAGAGGAGCTTCTCTAGTTTATCGGCGGGCAGGCAGACTCGATTCTTCTATTGAAGAAGGGTATCAAGATTTGGGATGGCAATGGGTCCAAGCACTTCCTCGAGAAGCGAGGGTTGAGGCATCCTCGTGCTAGGGATTTAGGTCCCGTCAGCTTCCAAAGGGATCATTTGGGCGCCGAACACTTCGATGCGAATACGGATTACTATGGGAAGGGCGTTGACCAACTGTTGACCAGTTGCGCCAAGTTATACACAAAACCAAGGATGACCCACCGACCGTCGCATCGTTCCAGTGTTTGGAACCCCGCAGGTTTGCCGTCAAGGGTGTTTCATCCCTTGACGTTTCGTTATACATACGGTATAGTTTTCCAATCCTTGGCGCTTCGCCACCTTGTCACGTGACTCAGCGCTGGTGCTCTACCGCGGGGGAATCCCTTTTGATGTTCGTGTTACGTGCCGCTTACGCATATGACCGCATGTGTCGCTGAGATGGCACCATCAAGCTGCTGAAGCTTGGAGATGCCCATGTCTACCGGGATTGTGTGAATGCACTCAAGGTACAACCTACCCGCCGACTATGCGCCTTCCCGACTCCGCTGGGCGCGCGACATCAACGACAGCGAAAGATTTTACATGTCATGACTCCATAATCGGATCTCAACCCGCTATTGGAATGGAGGTGAGCGTGCAGATGAGGAAAGAGGTATAAATTTCGCTAACCTTGTTTAGGACTGATTTTGACATCATATTGCTCAAGGTTGTTCTCGGACCTTTTTGTCTTAGTGATACCAAATGATGTATCAGTCAGTGCTATTGGTCAAGCTATCAAAGTTACATGTCCATGTTATTTTACTTTCTTTGATTCCTACATGATTGGTGACTGACAAGCATATTCAGTGATTATGCATGAATTAATCATGGGGCTGTCTGAAACATGGGACGACTACTGGTTCCCTGCCCTCGCGAATGTTGCGTATCCGCACCCTTGGAGGCTCCAGAATCATTTCCCACGCAGCAGTGCACAACCCAATGGAAATGCCATTGGCCAACTCGATTATGAGGTTCCTTATCTTTTTGCATCATGGATTCTATCCGGCTGTTTCTATACGGCAACGGCATACAGACTTTTCCGAGGGCCTATCGTTTGCGGAGTTAAGTTTTAATTCTGCGGCGTGTGGTATTCTTTCACTTGATTATCTCTGGTCCGTTCGAAACCGATCATGCCATACAGCCCATTGGCCAATGAAAATGCCCTCTCTTCGTTTTCTGTTGATGCCTTGGAGACCACTTGGATGCACCAATGCCAATTGCTAAAGTGGTCCCATCCATCCCTCTTCTTCGTAATGAAAATTCCCATGCCTGAAACACAATTGTATGTCGGCTCTTGGACGGTAAGATCTGCGTTACCTATATCCTCGATGCTAAACACGTGGTTCACGTGGTTCTGTTCTCTTATGTAGTGCCTTCTTCACGCCAGTCAAATCTCGGAATGGCATTCCAAGTTCCCAACTTCGCGAGGCGCTAGGCGTCTGTTTCCGTTTCCTTCCGGCAGGAAAAACACTGCCCAATTCCAGGCGAACTCGAAAAAAACTTTACCATGAGAGGGTAAAACGTTGTCGGCGTTCACCGAAAAGCCTCCCCCTCGCCATATCTGACCAATCAGTTAACGTGCCCAGCGCTCGCCGCATCAGTGCTGCGTCCACCAGGTTTTATTTTCCCCCCTCCCCCTCACTCATGACTAAGTATTTCTTCCCCTGCCTTTCCTGTCTCTGCGTCTAATGCATCGTGGCCCCTCGTCTTATCACAGGTGTCCATGCGAAGGTTGCGCAGTAAGTTGCCGAGCATTTCTCGCCTTCCATACCACTCATTCATTCCAGTCCTAATCAGAATGCTCCATCGTGGCACCCTTATGAAATTCGTGCTTCTATCCGGTTCAAACTGGAGAGGACCCTCCACACCATGCTGTGAGCATGCCCTCATTTCCTTGTTCTTCTTAATTTGATGTGGCATATCGAACAGCCCCCAGGTCGAGACGTCCCGATGTACATCCTTGACCTGCTGCGCAGAAGCCCCACTTTAGAAATTTTTTCGCTTGTTCCGACCCCTCCTTGCATGCCGAAACAGATAAGTTGAATGTTTCCAAACATACCGTAAACCCCTCTCCTTCGGAGAATGGCTTCCAACACGTTCCATACAGTTGTCTCCGTGTCGGACAACCCGAATGTTCCTTCAGCACTGGGAACTCTATCTCTTCCTCTGTAACCTCCATGAACCTTCGACTCGATTTCAACTGCTGGTCATTTCGGCATGCCAAACTCATGGCGAACACCATGCTACCAACGTGATCATGTACATGATACCGCAAACTATACATTTCGATTGACAAGACTGGCTCGTTGCCAGGATTCTTTAGATCCCTTCCACATTAGATGATCCCGGTCTAGTTGGTTCTACCGACCACTGGTAAAATCCATTTCGGTCTGATGCAAACGCTGACACCCAGCCTCAGGCTCACCTGAGTTGCTCCCATCTGTTGTGCTTCATTGCCAGATAAAACAGCCCATGTCTCGTGTACCATGGCACAGTGGAACTCATCTTCTCCAAGTGGAAGCATCATAGCTTCGGAGGCTACTCGATCTTCTAATTAACTTTTCGAAAGGACCCAGCCATCCCGTAAACATTTGGTGTTGACAACCCCACAGGTACCATCCCTCATGTCATGGACCATACACAGGCGGTCTGGCGCTCCGCGCCCTCCAGTGTACTCTGCTAAAATTTACCACCCACTAGAATCAGAATAATACCGGTTATGATGTAAGGTAGGCTTCGCCGTTGCCCACGGAAGGCACGTGTTCCTTCGCATCGCATCGCACCACCGGAGCCCTGGTAATGGGCATGACCATAGTCGATTTCACATTGCAAAAGAGGATTGCAGGTTTTAAGTAAGGAGGTATATCCGAGGGGATAACACCATACAGTCAGTCACCACAACCCTTGTGGTGACTGACTGTATGGTATTCGCAACCAAAATAAACTATCCGAATTGAGTACTTTCACTATAAGACTCCGCAGCTTGAACGGCCATATGTTATCGCGTGGGAAGGCAGAACAGGTAAAACAAAAGATAATGAGGGAGTTTGTGTGGTGGCGGCAAATGGCGGACGCGCATGATGCGCAAGTAGTCTGACACTTGTTTGAAAGAGAAAAATGGGGCCGCAATACTCATTATGCTGATGTGACGCTGTATAGATCTCGCTTAAGGGAGACAACTCACCGCGATTACCGCGTGAAATTTGTTGCTGGAATTACTATCATCGGTACTGTAATACTACCGGCCACGTAGGCAAGCAGCTCAGTACTCGGCAAACAGTGATTTACCCACAAACAAGCAAACTTAAAGCATCACTCCTACTTGGTTGAATGTAAATGCAACACTGTCTATATTTTTTCAGGGAAAAAGGCGATATTTTGCGGGTTTCCCTTCTCACAGAAGATGTCATGGCCAACTTGTTCTTAAGGTTTAGATTTTGAGCGTAGTTTCAAATCGGCAGTCCCGGCAGCGCCCATGTCAGATTAAGGGTCCGCAATTCCCTGTACAAGATTCAGTCGGCACCTGAATCTAAGCCCTGTGACTAACTGGCATCCGCGTTCATTCAACCTCTCTCAGTCTCTGGGATACGTCATCTCACTTCTATGTTTGCACAATCACCAAATCCTGACCCCTTTGTAGGCCCCCACGAGGGCTAGCATGAAAAGTGATGCAGACGGAATTTTACCCTTGTACGTGACCATAATTCATTCGTATTCACACCCCAATTCAACGGCCTGCAGCGTAGGCTGGACTTATTTTTCATGATAGCCAACTTCATCTTGAAATTCTACGAGGTTCTTCAACCAATTCTGCATTGACCCCAGAAACGTTCTGCTACCCTAGCTATTCATGCTAGTGCGGGTGTTCTTAGGAAGCAACTAATACAGGGGTGGATTGGATACCGGGGAAGACGTCAACGAATCAAAGCATTTTCGAGCGCATATATGCAGCGCACTCAGTCAACTGCGCATTTCGGCCTGTGAATCCTGAAATACCTAGGCGAACTCAGATGCTACTTTCCTCCCATTGCTAATGCCTATCCACTAGCTGTAAGATCTCGCTTCCAGGACCTGCGCAACAGTCGTCCATTGATCGGCCCCTGCGAGGTCTGGGACATCTTCTCCCTTAACCAGGACGACTACCTGTCCTTCTATTGGTCTGCGCCATTCGAAGGCCCGATCGTGCCATTTTCATTCCTCGCCATGGCACCGCCGCTTGGCCTTGAAGAGCGCACGGTCGGTGCAGCCATCAGCGGGTGCATCAAACCGATCGTCGCCTCCCAACGTGGTGACCAAGCCCCCAGCAATACAGATAGTTACTCGGACACAGGAATGACAGTGACAGCGAATCGTGACCTCTACGCGCTCAGGGTGCCTGTGAATCTCCTCCCGGCCCTTTAGCACGGTCTTCGAGACGCGGATAGCCTCGCCGCGAATGGCGGTCTGTTTGTCTTCGTCAACCTGCTGGCGGATCTCGCTGCTCCTCTCAGCACATCTATGACGCTCTCTGGGCGGGCGCTGATCGCGGGAATAATTGATGAGGTCGTATTCTGGCTCCTCCACCGTGGGACCCTCCTTGGAGTGTCTTCCCAGCCGTGTACGTTGCGCTTTGGGACTCGCGTGCCACTCAACCCCGAGTCGAACGGCAGTGGCTGCGAACAATTGACTCATTTACCTCGAGAGGGCTGGTGCGTTTTCCGAGCTCGTCGAGGACTTGCATGTATTTATCATTTTTCCATGCGATGAGCCACAGTATGCATCCCATAGCTAAGAAGTCGCCCTTTCCCATTGATATTCGTTCTCCATAGCCCTGCCGTCGTCGAATTCTCATAATTGAGTGCCATAATCGGCTAAGGTAGGCGCAGAAGGTTGGATTCCCCTCGATTAAGGGTAGTCGCGCTACGCTTCTAGATCTAACATCAGAGAGGAAACTATCTGTCTTTCAGTGGAATGAGCGGGACCAGAAGCTTCAGAATACTCCAGTTTGACTATGACAATTCGCGGACGACTGATTGATACTTAAATACAGGCATACGCTACTGTAGTTGAAAGGGACAGTGGTGGGACGACGTAAAGTTGTCCCGTGCGTGAGAAACCATTATCCTATGACACGATACCGCACTGCGATGGAGCACAGTACAACCGACTTCAGAGAGGCTCAAAACGCAGCTCGGACGTCTGATCCGTACTCTCCTCTCTACGTTGCAATCCTTCCGATATATGGAGTTATGGAACCGGATGTCTGGAAACCAATCTCATTGGTCTTGGTCCTGCTCTCTTCACACCCCAGGGACGGAGCCCAGCTTACGTGACGATGGGACATAGACGCCCTTGGACATTCTGCGTTGAACGTTGAATGTTGAAGTCTCGATCACGTTTTAGGATAAAAGTTATCGAGACGGCACATGGGCTCCGCCGCTTACACAACGTTCACGTAATAGCGTTGTCTCAGATCGTAAGTGAATAGCCGAGATGACGGCGATAATCCATGCCACAGGACTGATTGAGAATCTGATAGAAAGGGGTAATAAATGTATGATCGCATCACGTCTTTACCACACATGGGTCGAGAAGTTGCCGCCACAAAATGAAAAGAGATAATGAGATCAGTGCCAACCTTAGGCCCGGGATGAGCGTGCCAGCATTAAAACGGGGGCCTTTCACAAAAGCAGGTGCCGTGCGTGGCCCCCTAAACACAAGGATGAGAGGACATAGCGCGCAGCTATACTGCTTAGGAGGTAAAAAGGACAAGAAACGCATTATAACATTTCAAAAAGGTGACACTCTT
The DNA here is from genome assembly GCA_003316435.1 of Russula virescens. NCBI lineage: Eukaryota > Fungi > Basidiomycota > Agaricomycetes > Russulales > Russulaceae > Russula > Russula virescens. Next base: position 17,097 of record QFEY01002101.1, on the reverse strand, counting down.
CTGTGTGGGGGGGAGTCCTGGGGACCGTGACGGCGGACAAAATAAGAACTTAAACTGAACATGTGCTGAACAACAAGACACTGCCTCAAGGCCCCCGGACATGGCTACATTGTCACTTGCAAGCCTAATATATTTTTCCGATCGCCGTTGGTCTCCATATTCTTCACTTGCTGAGGTATTGTACTGCACGAGCTGCGTTCTATGCTCCACGCTGCAGCGGCCTGTCATCAGCGCATATATGGGAAACAAATGAATTAACAGGCCAAAGAGACACGGCGCTTGTTTCCACGCGCAGTAGAGGACTATGGCTTGATGGCTTCTAGTCTTGCATGCGCACCATGAGTTGGGTCACTCAGCTAACACCCCATCATTTTCTAGGCGGACCGTAAGGTCTTCGAGCGCTCAGATGACTTCGCCGAGTTCCTCCTACGTCTTGCCTACGTCATATCATCTATCCTCGACTTCGCAGCACCCGCCGTGACAAGGCCGCAAACTCAACAAATGATAATTGCATAGTAGTTTACTGGAATCTTGGCCGAGCCTCGGATACGAAGGTATTAGGATTCTCCCCAAGAAATCGTATCGTATTCCAAATCAGCGCTGAAGTATCGCACATACATATTCCCCCCCTCAGGCTGTATCCATGGTCCCTCGGAGCGGCTCGAACATGTCTTTTAGACGACAAATCGTGCAGGTAATGTTTTCGTATCCGTGGGATGCGAGCGCAAAGATTCGCTATCTTTCCCTCAAATGCGCACATTTACGTCCAGTTTTAATGAAGTCTGTAACTGAGTATATGCCGTAATGGGCCTTGACCCTCTTCACTCTTTCTTGCCCGTTTGTAGCATCATGGCCTAAATTTTACACACAAACGAGACAGACTTGTTTTCCACTTACCAGGGGCACATTTTGGAGCCACGGGGTTACCTCGTGGTTTACCACCCCTTCAAGGTGGGCGACATCAAAGAAGCTCTTGCCCTCCATCACAGCTGCGGAAGGAGGGGATCCGAGGGATATATTTTATTGGCGTGCCTCTGAGATGCCTCGAGGGTGAAATATTGAGTTATTCCATGTTCCCAGATATCTGCTTGACATTTATAAACCCCAGTTCTGGGATCAGAGTCGCCCAACAGCTCATTCGCCCAAGTCATCTTCTGCATCCCCAACAGACCGTTCCACTCATCACACCTGCTATTATATCGCAATGGCGAACCCATGGCCCACTCAGTATGACCGACGAGATCACGTATGTTATTCCTACGTCACGTTCCTTGATGGATAAGGGCAATTGTTCATTCCCTAGATGTCGTCCACATTGGGAGCCCCAAATCCAGCTAGCCCGTGGCAAAATACGGCTCGACCAGATGTAGAAACAGCCACCCAGAGTTGCACCTGTTCACTGTGCTCGGCCACTAGAAATAACGGCTGGCCAGTCTGGGGTACCATGGAATACCAGAATCCATGGCTTCCGGGTGTAGGCGTCATCTCTTCAGAGCAGAGGTTGTCATATTGCCTTCTGACTCCAAACTTCTGGAAGGACATGAACTTTTTGCCTCCAAATCAGAACTTAGGCGTTCATAACCCTGCAGGAGTCGCACCAGTGGGTGGGAACGCTCAGATACAGCCACAATTCGTCGCTCCACAAATTCCTGTGAGTACCTAAGATCTCTAATGTAACGTACCTGGCCAAAACCTCGCCTGACATTGCCAGGACCGTAGTGCTGGTTACGCACCTCTACACGAGGAATTACAATTTTACCAAGCCCAGGTCGATGCGGAGCTTGATCAAGCTCAGGTCTTGGACATGTCAGTCACGGAGACCTTGCGGCGTCTTGCAGTGCGCTTCGTCGACAATCCAGGGTCCATCTTCAACGTAGTTCGCCTGGAACCTGGCGCGTCTGGAAGATTTCGAGTTGTCATTGTGCTTGAAGTAACCGATATCCTTTGAAGTTGCCATCAGTTGCCAATCCTGTGACCCGTAGATACTTTCTTAATACCGTACATGAGCCAAAGTATATAGTAGTTACCGTCACAACTTGCAACACCTGACTGGTATCGACGCGCTGCTATCGAGTCCCTTTAATTATTATGATCGGGCGACGGGAGTCACGGGACTGGCTCTACAAGAACCACCACCGTTCAAAAGGTTTCACGTCCCAAGATGACTCCAACATGACCTTTTTAAAGTGACAAAATAGGGAGGAAGAAATTGCCGGTGCGAAAATATCCAGAGCTGGTGGGCTGGGCAATTTGCAATTTGCGGCGAATCGCCGGCGATTTCCGGGGGTCTACCTCAGCCGACAGGAAATCATACCCATGTACGGTACTCCACGCACACACACAGTCATAGAAAGATCCCATCCATCACAGTTCCTAAGTTCGCCGAAACATGGCCTTGACAGATAGGTATGGTATGTCCGAAACCACGTAAGCTGTTGGTCGCACGCATGTCGGATTTTACATAGCGGCCGCACGCTACCGACTTACCCATTACCACTACCGCTACCCACTATCTAATTTGTTGGCATATGGGGCGTGAGTACGGTGCGTGGGGTGGTGGGGCAGGGCTCACGTGGTACAGCTGATCACTCCCACTGACACGCATTTGGCAGCTCGAATCAGAATATAAGATCTGGTCCTATAACTATAACAGACTCGGAAGTGGTGTCGTAACTTTTGCTCATGTGGGCGGCCCACGAGTCCACGGTATATGGTGGGTCTATTGACAGATTGAGATGCAGGGTGTATGTAAGTTAGTTAGGAGTAGGGGTTTGTAGGGAACGGAACAATGGAAAAGCAACCAAGTACAACGCATTTACGCCATCCGGTACCTAATAACACACCATCACGTTGCTGGGGCCTAATTTTTGCATGAAGTGGACGCATGCCAAAGATAAAGTCGGGCTGGGTAAACATGGGTTCTTCGTGTGCCATTTCTCCGGGTTTTTCGCGTCTAATGCGGACTTAACCTCCGCCGCCTTCGGGTTTGCCTCAGTGCAAACCAGCACACGTGGCGAGATCGCCTGATGCTGAACGCCGATGCTGCGAGGAACCCACCACATGTTTGTGCCCCACCCTTTGGATTGCAGTGCGGGGCATAATTGTTTCCGATCTTCAAGTTCCACTGTCGGGAGAAACACCATTAAACAAGTTTTCGCCCTCTTCTCCAAAGCGTCGGACGCTGGGAAGGAGAATCCTGCGTGCATGCGCACACGCGGAGGTTGAAATGAAAGAGGGAAGGGGCGAGGACAGCGGAACATGTTGCGCCCAAAAGGACGATAGATAGATGCCTACCACAGCGTGGCATACTATCCGGTGGGTGAGGAGAGCCAGTGAAGGATTAGAGGCACGTAACCATGAAACCATTGCAAGAGTATGTGGCGTAGTTGGCCGAATATATTACATTTCACGTTTGACAAGTCAAGTGAGAAACGCTGAAATTTAGAACATCTTCAGGAGATAAACTATAAGGGGAGCCTGTTAGGAGACATTATAAAATGTAACAGAGATATCGTGAGTTACTTCCAGTGACTCAGACGATGAGTAAAGCATCTGCCATCCAGCCGCGCATACAGTTATGTAGCTATTAATATAGTGAACGGCCTTTGGCACTCAAGTACTCAAGCTTGAGTCGCTCAATAAGATGGAGCCAGCGACTATGCAGTCTGGACGATACCGCATCATGCGCGTTTTATCCAAGTCGGGGTACCAGCGGTGACATGTGGGGGCCATGACCTAACCCTTTCGAGTTTGCTCATCAGTGGTGCGTCGACTCCCACCGCTGGCATTATCGCTTCACACCAGGGCTTACAGCTGTAATCACCTTCTAGGTTTGCAAACTTCCAAGCCGTTTTGGCTTTGACAGTGACCGCGGGGCTCCTGTTGTTCCCGTGTGTCATTCCTTCCGGAGCCTCCATCTCACTCTGGACACGGAGTCACGCGCGTTGGTTGGGCCACGCAAGCAAAAGAAATTCAGCATCCTAAGACTCCTTTAGGAAGACCCTGAATCTCGGGAGAACCTTGCGATGAGGCCGATGGGCGGGTATATATCTCACAGCGTTGCGAGGTTTCTGTGGCCGTCTGCAGTTGTCTACAAGAACAGCTTCAAAAGTCGGGCGTCCTCTGTGCCTCCGAGTCCTATGATGCGGCAGATGGTTAAACATACCTGCTGTGGTGCGCTCTGCATGCCATGTTGCAGGATGGCATGGTGCTCGCAGGTAAAGGATGTAGCTCATCTGGCTTGAGATCTGGCTGTCTGGGCAGTGCGGCCGCCGCGGCATGCATGAGCTTTGACCGGTGGTAGATAAGAATGGGCGTCCTCGGGCAATTCGTGAACCTGACTCGGCTGCTGACATCTTGCTGCGAGTAGACGGGCTCGACTCCTAGTAGGTTTCAACATGTTTATATTCGTCTTCCTTGCATCATGTGCTCGAGAACAGCTGCAAATTACGTGTTGGCAGTCCATACGTGGCTGAAACGCACGAAAAATCATGTAGAAACTCTAGCCATTTGTGACGAGGTAAGAATCCTATTGAAAATGCGCTGATTAGTTATGAATCAAATCTGAGGCTTCGCAGGAGGTGTTATCAATGTTGTTACGTCAACGCCCATGTGTTCATGTGCTCGAAGACCGCCGAACGGTACTGTAGTAATACAGGCAATCCCGCTAAAGAACGTCACATCCCGAACCCGCGTTGACGGACCGCTCCCAAACAAGAATGTTCGTCACGTTTACGTTTGGTAACATTTACGGAACAGAATCGTATCATGCCAGCGCTCAAAATAGAAAGAAGGTAGCCCGAGGTATCGCTGGTGCTCGGTTGTGTCAAAAGTAATATCAGCAATGTACGCGATTGGTTGTCTCGCCTCTAGGTCAGCCACATCCTCGGACCTTGACCCCACTCGTTGGAAGGGACAAATTTACTGTTGTCTTCTCTCCCTGACTCTCTTATCTTGTAGTTCTGACCTATCGTCTGCTGTCGTACCTACGTCGAAATGGTGCAACAACCACACATCCGAGTCCGTGGTGCAAACACAGGCCTCGATAAAAAGGCATATTTCTGCCGACAACTCTCAACACCTCTGATCCCCCAAAGCCACTCAAAGCCTTGCGCTGATTCACTACTTCTGTCGTCATGCCAGAAATCATTGCTTTGTCAATGGCTGGACTGCCGGGGGCGTTGCCGGTCCAGCCTTCATCGCCCACTGTGCCCGCCTTTGATGAGAAGGCAGCATATGCCGATACGTCGAGCGATGAGGACGTTGTCCCTGATTTAGCCAAACCTTCTCATGACAACGAGGACGCAAGTGAAAAGCCGCACAATGTCAACGGGCCGGGGGAGCCCGTCATTACCAGCGGAATAGACGTCTCCAAGTACCTCGTCGATCTCAGAGATGACGAAGATCCTCCGCTCACGTTCCGTTCCATGGTCTTGGGTACTGTGATTGGCGTGTTAGGAGCCGCTCTGTGCCAGGTATAGTGTACAACACCACACGATCCCAATAAAGGCCTTTGAATGCCTGCTTATAGATATACGTCTTCAAGCCTATCCTAGAAGGGATTTCCATGGTGTTTCTACTCCTGGTCATCTACTCGTTTGGGCATTTCTGGGCAATGTTTATGCCAAAGAGTCGTGTGGTAGAAGGAACGCGAATTAAATGGCTCGGTCCTACTCTCCATTTCATCAACCCTGGCAAATTCCAGATCAAGGAGGTGCGCCCCTTGTCTCTGTTCCTACGGGCATTTCACCAAGCTTTATGTGACTTAATTTCCAGCACGTCATCGCTAGCATAATTGCGTCGAGTGCTTCAGGTGGTAGCACATCCGTGCTCAATTTTGCTGTGCAACGAGTAAGTTTGATGTCCCAAGTTGATTTATAATGTGCGATCCAATATGTGTTGTTTCTAGCTTTACTATGACACAAACGTTCACGCGACCACTGCCGTCCTTGCAACCTTCTCAACTGCTGTATTCGGTTATGGAATAGTTGGTCTCCTCCGGCCTCTCACCGTGTATCCAAGTGAGATGGTCTACTGGATGGTGCGTCCCACCAAATCACACTTCGACCCCACAAGACTCAATCACCCATAGAGTCTGCCCACCGTTTCCATCTTCCAAGGTAAGCAACTCCACTCTTCGATACAGATATCTCTCATTAGCTGACTTGTGATGCCAGGACTCCACTTCGATACCACAGGGAACAAAAAACGAGTGCGACTCTTTTGGATCGCATTCGCTGCCATGTTCATTTATGAGATCATTCCGTCTTACATCTTCCCGCTTCTTAATGGCTTCAGTATCTTTTGTCTGGCGTCACAGCACGCATCTCCCGGTGTTCAGAACGTTTTCACCAACATATTTGGAGGTGCAGACGGCAATGAAGGCCTGGGCTTGTTTAGCTTGAGCTTCGACTGGCAATACATTGGATCCGCGTCAGTCTCCCGCGTTTGTGACATCTCTATGCATCTTAAACCTAGTCTATCAACAGATATATGAGCCGTCCGATCATCCAGCAAGCAAATTCCTGGGTCGGGATCTTCTTCTGCTATATCGCGATCGCGGCTATCTACTACTCTAACACGTGGAATGTAATTGTACCTTTCTTGCCCAGCGATTCATGACACTGACCTAAGACTTTTCTCTCCAATCAGTCAAAGTCCTTTCCCATGCTCTCCACATCTCTCTTCTCCTCCAATGGCTCTATCTACCACCAAACAGCTGTCTTCACCGGACCAAATTTCCAATTGAATCAGACCGCTCTTCACGAGGTCGGCCTTCCTGCGTTGACTGGCTCGAACGCCTGGGCGGGGCTGATGAGCTCACTTGCCATTGGTGGCCTCATCGCACATTGCATCTTCTTCTGGCGTTCATACGTCATCTCGTCCTTCAAACATTCGCGCGACAAGACACAGCCTGATCCTCATTGGGTCGCCATGCAAAAGTATGAAGAAGCACCTTGGTGGTGGTATATGGCCTTGTTAGCCCTAGCATTCTTCGCTGGTGAGTGCACGTGGTGCTACTTTCTTGCGTGGGTCTGAGGTCGTCCTGGGGGTCGTGTACTGTAGGTCTTATCAGCGTGCTCCAGGGAGAGACTACACTGCCTATTTGGTCGTACATTGTTGCTCTGATCTCCGGCGCAATCGTCACGCCGTTTTCGACACTCCTCTTCGCCCGCATGGGTTATGGCATCACCACGACTCAGCTTTTCAAAATGATTGCTGGTGCCATCAATCCAGGAAAGCCCGTCGCGAATCTCTACGTGGGTGTCTGAATTTCCTTCCCGAGCGCCCTCCCGTTTAGATGTATGTCGCTTTCCCAGTTTGCTATGTGGAGCCATGATGTCGTCGCGACATCAATTGGGCTAGCCAATGACCTCAAGCTAGGACAGTACCTCAAAGTATGTCTGCACACACCTGGGGAAACGGTGGCGAGTGATGTTCATTACATCCGGATAGATTCCTCCACGGGCCATGTTTATGGCTCAAGTTTGGGGAACTATTATTGGTAAGTGGCCCCTACCATAGTAGAGCTTGGAGCTTGATGTCCTTTATCGCCAGGGGCTATTGTCAACTACGGTACGTATCTTGATTGACTCGCATAGCGTTGCAAGGGTTGACGAATTGCTCATAACCTAGTTGTGATGACCTCCATTACTGGGGCACAGCGTCAACTTCTGCTTAACCCGACTGGGAATAACATCTGGAGCGGGCAGTCCGTGCAGTCACTCAACAGCAACGCTATTACTTGGTCACTCGCAAAACAGTTGTACGGGCCGTCAGGGCCTTACTTTGTCATTCCCATGGGGATCTTCATCGGATTTGGAGCGACATATATGCAGTGGCTCATCTGTAAGGTAAAAACAAACTGGAATGCAGTGTGTATTGTGGAGTCCTCAGACCTGGCTTCCCTACCCCCAGCGCTGGCCGTATATTGGTCCCATCAGGACCGAGAATGTCATGCTACCTATCATATACCAGTCCTCCGCTGGTCTGGTGAGTCTTGGTCACTCCGTACCTTGCACGTTTGAGTCTCACTCCGGGTTATTCGTGCCCCAGTCTGCTGGTGTGAACTCCACGGTGACTTCTAGCATTCTCGTTGGATTGGTGTCGCAATTCTGGCTTCGCAGATATCACCCAGGATGGTACCGCAAATATAACTACATCTTGGGTGGCGCCCTGGATGGGGGCGCTCAGGTGATGATCTTCATACTCTCCTTTGCTGTGTTCGGTGCCTCAGGTGTCTCGCGGCCGTTCCCTACCGTAAGCTATCAAGTTGTGAATGGGCCCTAACGTTCACCCCCCCTCTTTTTTTTCTAGTGGGCAGGAAATCCTGCCAATGGAAATGTGGACTATTGCAATGGAAACAGGGCGCGCGACTAGGGCGCCGCGACGACGTCTTTTTAAGAGTCATAGCAGGTAATGGTATTCTGTGGGTCTACGGTATCCGATGACCACTGTACTGTACATGAAATTTCAGCAAATCTTCTCCGTGCAGCGTGCAGAATGTGGCATCTTGGGATCGGTTTGGGAATTTCGTGATCTCATATTTTTCGAGTGCTATTCACGCAATTTTAATTTGAACGAACAAATTATCGGTTAATCATATATATGAGGGTCTGAGGCATATGCGCGACACCAACGAAGTAGCCATGTGCCACGAATCCATCTGAAGGGCGCGCAATAATCAACACTAATTTAGAGTCCTCGAACCTCAAGCCACGCACATGGATGAGAGATGCGATAATGTAAAATCCGATCGTGGCTGCTAACGATATGACAATGCCACGGAATATCCAATTCGAGAAAAGACTCCTAAATGGCGTACTGATTTTCCTTTCATTGGACACCTCCCAACGCCCTTTTACTGGCCAGGTAGAATGTGGCAAACTGAATCGCTTCACCATTAGCCCCAATTCACTTTATGATAGATTCGCTTGAGGCCCTTAATCGAGTCTATTTGAGGGTGACGCACAATCCTGTAGGCAATGGAGATGGCATATCATACAAAGGCAATCATGTAGCCTTTGTTGAATACTCGAGGCCGATTACCAAGGGCGAGAATGAAACAGGTGAGGAGGTAGGAATACTTGAAGGCTGTAATGAGCATGTCGACCGCCTTTCCCCCAATGATAGTCGGGTCCCCGATAGCGGCATTGGCAAGGACGAAGAATGAAATGAAGAGGTTGGTAAGGCTTCCCTGTACCATACGCAAACTAAGCATGTGAGGATGCGAATGCGAGATTTACTAACTACACGGAAACCCCCAAGCGCAGACCAAGAGGGGATGAGATGGGTCTGGTAGATAAGCTCGACATGTGGCCAGGATTTGCGCCAAAAGATGTGCGAAGAGCGACATATGGGAACTTGACGTTACTATGTATCGTAGCCAGGAACGAACCATTCAGCCACCTCGGGAACCTGTAGCCCTGGGAAGATCAGATCGACAAAGCGAATTCCAAGACAGACGGACACACACCTGATCCGAGTCGGTAACGGCGTACGATAACTTCATATAGTGAAGAACCCATGATATGCGGCATTTTGAGATGACTCAGATGAGTTCCTAGTATGGGATCTACAAAGGTGGTATGTGAGGGATGAAGGTCTACGCGTCACGTTTTTCGGCTACATGACACTCATTGGCAGCCAGATACACGTTTGCGGTGAAGATGTCCGCGCCGACATCATGTTGCAAACATCAAGCAAGAGACCGTACAGGAGAAGGGACGGACACAGTAGCGTATCTGCAGGAAAATACATCTACAGAGGGCCCTAGCCATGAGCGTCGTTCTGGAGCGAGATATCGTGGGTCAGATATAGATACGTCCAGTGACTTGGACGATGAGTAGTAGTAGAGCATCTGCCATCCGGCTGTGAATACAGTTACGTAGCTATTGACATAGTGAACGGCCATTGGCACTCAAGTACTCAAGCTTGAGTACTTGAGTGCTACGTCAATGACACTGTCTCCCTTGCTCGACGACTTGACAATGTCTAGGTCTGTGATAACCATGTTATCACCTTGCGTACCCCCAGTAACGACACTGCAAAACAGACGAGATCATGTCAACTCGCAATCGTTCAGCGATTTATAAACTGTGAGTATCAAAAGGTTAATGTTCGCTATTTAGATATACAAGCACGTGACTCACGAGTAGAGCGTGTCGTCTCGCCCCCCCGACAGTAATAGGATAACAGCTCCGAGTCTTGCCTCACGCCTATAAAGAGCAAATGCCCCGCATCTCCGTATCTGACCCAGCTGTTCACCAAACGGCCATCCTCTATTTTGTCCTCCATACCTCATCCTGTCGTACTCTCCATTGACCTTCAACTCAATTTCAACAGCTGGTCATTTCAGCATGGCAAACCAATGGCAAACCCCATACTATCAACGTGATCGTGTGCGTGCTACCGCGTACTACACCTTTTGATTGACAAGAGTTGCTCATTGCCATAACGATGCTTTATAGGTTCCTCCCACCTCGAATGGCCCCGGTCCGGCCGGTCACTAGCAAATCCCATCTCGGCCAGATGCAAATGCTGGAACCCAGCCTCTGATTGAGCCTGAGAGTTGCTCCTGTCCGTTGTGCTCAGGTACAGGACAAAACAACCCACTGCCTCGAGGTGTAAGCATTATAGCTTGAGAGGCTATCCCGTCTTCTAATTATCTCCTCGGAAGGACCAAGCTGTCCCATATATATTCAGTGTCGACAAGGGTATCGTAGAGTTGATGACGAAGCAACGGGACCCTAACAGGGTGAGTGCAAACATGGAGTGAACGAGCAGGAGTGGGAACGTGCAATGGCCACCGAGCGTTGATGGCTATGCGACTAGAGCGGAGCAGGCGGGCGTAGAGAGAGCACACGAGAGGGGGTTTCCGAGTCCAAAAACAAGATGACATTTAGCCTTGCGCACATTGCGCTTAAATAGTCCGCAAGTGAAACAGGGGCTCGGAGCACTATCAAGTGACTCTCGGCCAACGAAGGTGAAGTCTGTAAGTAACTGTGCTGACTTGTATACGCACGAATAAAAGTGGCATTTGCTGTATATTGTCGTCGTGAAGGTCGGAGTGAAAGGTATAGGTGCCCTGGTTGACTTCCAGGGTGTGAGGCAAGGCGACCTGGCCCTCAACGCGTGGCCGAGGTGGTGTGATCTGTCACCTGCCTAAGTCGCAAAGATTAGATGATCAATCAGTAAAGTAATCAATAAGTCAAATGGGCCTCATAGGGCGATAAGAAAATGAATGTATGATCATGGGCCCGCACCCATGCGAGCCCTAGTGTCCTTCCGCACCTGAGACCTCCAATGAAGGCGGCCCCGTCCCGATCCTACTCCCTAGCGCGAGTCTGGCTCGAGCGCTGGTCCTCCTCACTCTCATCCGGAGCCCCTGGCCCGCCTGACCCATCAGATTTCATCATATTGTCCCTAATACAACGGACCAGGCACAGTTCGGTGGTCCACGAGCCCCGGTATGTACTCACATCCCACCCTGTACCCCGCTGAAATTTAGCTCCCACTAGAACCAGGAGAATACCGATTACGCACCCTTGCGCGAGGCAGCAGGCTCACCGCCAGCCCAGACTGTTGCCGGGTTTGATCAGCTCCATCGGCAAGTCTTAAACGCGCAACACACAGAGAGTCTGAGGCATCTTGCGGGACGTTATGTCAACAACCCAGAGTCACTCGTAAATGCAGTTCATCTGGAACCAGTTCCGTCTGGTCGATTCCGAATTATGATCACGCTGGAAATTGACGGCATTCTCTAAGGTTGCTATGTATAGCCCAGCCCATGGTTGTGTCGACTCTACCGAGAAACAAGTTGAGGTATATATTTAACACCCTTGAAGTCGAGGGTGAGGATATACTGTAGTCTATGTGCTTTGTGATGCTTTGATTCCGAATGTAGTCGTTATCCGATGTTCCGCTCTGGTTACAATGTTGTCAGCGTCCGTCTAGTTATAATTCCTCCTGAAAATGTGTTTGAGGCAGTCCAGTCAACGTAAAAAGAAAGGCCTTTAGAGTCACCGCTATCGCTTAATCTAGTCCATGTCGCACCCACGTTGCATGAGGCTTGACATGAGGTAGAGGTCCGGCAGGGGTGACAGCCATATATGACCTGCGATGGATGGCAGGTAGCAACGGGACTACCCTTTGCCTTGCACAAGTTGAATCTAAAGACGATGGGCTGAAGGGACGACGATGCACAGCGGTAGTGCTGGCATAAAGCAGGCACCCTGTGTGACAAGGCGGAGAGCATGAAGAGAGACGATGACACTCCCATCATGGGACCAGATAACGAGATGACCCTGAGAGGGAGACGAAGTAAACGACGAGCTACCATGACGAAGAGGATCACAGGCTTTGAGTACAGAGGGGATGATACTGTATTTCAGTAGCACAGTGCACACTATAAGGTACAGTACTCACAAGCAAAATATATGCAGGGATGCCACTAGTCGACTCATGCTTGGGTGGTCATAGCAAATGGCAGATGCGTACGCAGATGCCCATGCCCAGCTTGAGAAAAAAGCGGCCCGATATGCCGACGTAGGCCAACGGACAGACCGCTCCCAGCACCTCCCCACGAGTAACAATCAACCACTTTCTCATTGGTGCATCATTTCATTTCTTCACCAAGGAAATCTGAAATGCGCTCATCGGCACATGGAAAGTGATGCAGATGGGATCTTGCCTCAGTACGTGACCATAACTTATTTGTATTCACACTCCAATCCAATGATCTCCCACATAGATTGGACTTTTTTTTTCCATGGTGGCTAAACTTCATTTTGGAAAGCTACTAGACCCTTCAACCTGGCCCCAGCCACACCACCGCCCAACTCTTATCCTAGATATCCAGCTAACTCCAGTCTACTGTACACTGCTGGTCATCACGATCTTTCGCATTGTGATAACACAGTGAATGGTGGCTGCGTGACCAAGATGCATCCACCAGGTAAAGTTGGATAAAGGAAGGCAGGGAGAGAGGAGGGAAAAGGGAGTAAATGTTTGAGAGGAAGAAAGGAGCGGATGGGAAGGGAAGTGGTAAATGGGCACAAAGAAAGAGAGCGGGATGACCAACAGTGGGTTGACTGGAGCTGATGTGGCGGGGCGAGTAACAGTGGTTGTGCTGGCAGTTGTGGCAGGGCTACGGACTTCGGCGAGTCTGACTCAAAGCAATAGCAATGAAAGAGAAAGGAGAGCGACCATGGCGGGTCTCACAAAAAGAGCTAGGAGGGAAGAGACTTCATTGTCCCCAGAGTGGGTGGTGTAAGTGTTTATATACATGCCAGGGTACCTACGATGTCCATAGGACTAAAATAAGGGCTTGTAAGAGCCAGTAGATCCGAACATGGAGTCCATGGAAAAGAGAGAGAAGAATGGGGGCAGTGCATGTCGCTTGGCGAACATGTCTGCAGGCAAGGGGCGGTGACGGCGAGGTCGGAGTCAGTCCCGATGCGGAGGTGATGAGGGCAGGAAGGGGCATGATTGGAGATGTGATGTTGGCAATGATGCGGCCTGCACATCGTTGTTTCGTGTTGCGGACGGACCTGGAGCTTGCAGTAGCGGGAATGGTTGAGAGACGGCAACTCTTCCACTTACCACCATCATCCCTAGGAGATCGCAACGCGGACCTAGGGCCTTCATCCACTCTTCCTCAGCTCAACAACACCTTACCACCATACATCATTTCTGTTCCTCGACTTCCCCCCACTTCCCCCAACTTAACCCCCAACAACACACGTTCTACCATGGGTGAAAACCCCAGTCTTTTTCCTATTCCCATTCGGAACAACCCACCCCCACCCCTTGACTCCCTACTGTGTGATATTATCAACCAAGCTGCCCCGCCCACTACCAATGCCCTCTCCGACCCCCTCGACGTCAGCGAGTTCGAAGAAGGGCACATTGCTCACACTTTGATTCTAGGCTCCCAAACCTTCCTCCTGTCTATGACAGAGGACGTCGACAACGACGACAACCCACTACAGCGTGAAACCTGGCTGCGACTTGTCTTGGCCTACGCCTACGCCATACAGAAGGCTTTCCAAGCACAGCAAGAGCAGGCAGGGACGGACAATATTAGGGACGCGTTCGAGAACCTCAGCGGCAATGAGCTCCACTCCCTCTCCCAATTTCGCATTCTACTTGACGACATTCGCAGCTTCCTCTGGTCGGGTGAAGACACGTACAAACAATGCATTCACTGCAGTCGCTGTGTCCGCACCGTCAACGCACCGGAGCCTGCAGGCTCGATCGATGACATACAATATACTAACGAACTTGATAGGCGAGCGCTCCGGGAGTCTCTTTTGAACGAGACCAACAGGCGCGTTTGTCAGGAGGTCTCCGATTGGGCTGCTGCTCAGGAGATCATCCTGAAAGATGGACTGATCGAGCAGCTGACTGACAGCAAGGACAGCATCACGAAAATAGCCGACTTCGCAGGTCTAGACAATCACCTCCAGACATGAATCACTGACCAATGCAAGGCCATAGAAGAATACATTCAATCACAGGTGACCGGAGCGGCTGTCTCCAACACCATCGCTGCGTGGATGCAAGTGGAGGTGGACAATCTGCTAACCTATCACAGGCTCGAAGCACGGAAGACAGCGGACGCCTCTTTCAACAGAGAAGCGTTCGTCTTTGAACACATATCCAAACTCCAGAAAGGCACCATTGAGCAGGTCGATCACAAGCTCAATACCCTCAAACAACAGTACTGTGACAAGCATGCCTTGGCCCTGATCGAGTACAAGCGGCAGCTAAGTGCCCAACTCCAACAGGACCAGCTCGACGCGCAAGCCAAGCACGACGCTAAGATGGATAAGTTCCGTACTGACCTTGAGACCAAACAGAAACAACTCCGACTGTCACTTTCCCTCACCCTCGACCCTGACGCTGATGCAGGTCCTCCCACGCCACGCTCCAAACACCGGCACACCCAGTCTGGCCTGCGCACACCACAGACGCCCGCAGCAATCAGCACAGCCTTTGTACTCCCAGTCCACCCTGACCGCGAACAGAGCACCCCCACCATTCTCGAGTGGAAGGACCCTGATGACTTTGACGCTAGAGAAGTCCTACGTCGCATTGCCGAGCACATGGAAGTCATCCCTATGATGGCAGCCACCATACAGCATCTCGAAGCTGCAGCAGTCGAATCTGCGGAGTACGTCAAGAAGATGCGCCAGACTTACAACCACAAGTATATGGACTTCTCCACTGACTTTACCCCAGCCCCACAACCAAGTGCCGAACAGATAGCCACCCTAGAGGGGCGAGAAGCAGAGATGAACAGGCAGGAGCTCGCTGTGGAGCAGGTGTGGACATATGTTCGCAGCCTGCGAGACGAGAAACTGATTGACACAGACTTCTTTGATCAGAATTACAACCAGCCACGAATCGACTACGAGTCTCAGGCCTGCCAAATGATGGCAGACCTAAAGAGGACCATGGGTCGCGACATGGGACCCGACGACCACCATATGGTTGCAAGGACTTGGCTCCGACGCATCTCCAGTATCAACAACGCCCACCTTGCGTCTCTCATCTCCCAGGCCTACCTCAGAATGACTGGTAAATTGTATGATAAACTACCTAAGTCTTTCGCTTCGGAATTCCACGAATTCTACTTAGCCCATGCCCATAAGCATGGAATTGACATTTACTCTGCCTTTTCCCCCAAAGACGATGATCATTTTCAGGCAACCATGGGCGCTCCATGCTTTGCACCGCCCACAGTCACTCGGACTGCCGCCCCTGTGCCCCAACCCATCAAGGCTAACCCCCCAGTCACGAAGCCGATCATGGAGCGTGCCCCGTCATGGCCAGCGATCGCTACCTTAGCACCACCCACACCCTCCCCGGAAGTCCCCACTTCTGACCCAGAGGAAGTCATCGCCTTCGGCCCAACACTGGCTGAAGCCGCTCACAAGCCGCTCATGTGGATGACAGTAGGCAAAGGACAGAAGAACTGACAGGCCAAGTCTGCATCCCCCACCCCGACCCAGAACCCAGCACCCATCAAAGTAGCTGCCGTGACAGCCACAACCCCGAAACCTGCCAATGCGGGTAACAATAAGCCATCTTACGCGTCCGCATCGAAAGCCAAGAAACCACTGCCCGCAGAATTGGCACAATCCGACTTTGTCCTAGTCCTCGACCCCCGACACCCGAGTTACCCCGACTGGTTACAATTGAACACGCAAGGCATTTACAAGTCGGTCAAAGCGGAACTGGCCTCACTGAAAGCACCACTTGAGCTAGTCTCCTTGAGGTGGTCCGACGGACACCTGGGACGCTCACGAAACATGGTATACACCTTCGGTGGTAAGCAATCATTTGCAAATATGGAGAAATACACACACGTCATGGCGCGGCCCTTCGGAGGCCAAGTTGCTCGCACCGTCCCAAGGGATGGTTTTACTTACGTCGTTTTCCACGGAGTGCCTTGCAGGGACGAATTCGACATCTTCTATAGCCCTGCCGACCTACTCGCTGAGATACAACAAACCCCAGTCTGCCGAGGTTGCCATAACTTGGTGGACCCGCGATGGCTCATGGACATGGGTGCCAAATCCACCAAACTCAAATCTCACAGTAGTGTTGTCTGGGGCTTCCACGACGAAGACAGAAGTGCCCTCGAGATGATACTCCGCACGCTGCCTGCTTTGTTCAGCAAACGCGTCCATGCCGAGAAGTATCAGTCATGCATCCTCATATGTACATGGTGTTGCAAAGTCGGACATAGTGTGGAAGGATGCAAGCGACCGGAAGATCACGTCGCCTGTGCTCGCTGCAGCGGGTCACACCCTACCGCCTCACATGCTCTTAACTGCCCCAACGCCACTAAGCACAAAGGCGCTCCGTGCACGTGCCCAATAACATGCTTCGTTTGCACGAAGAAGGGACGCAAAGTCAATCTCAACCACCTTGCCAGCACGTCAGAATGCCCTTTTGACGCCGCCTCTAGGCAGGCATCCCTAGCCCTCTCCGCCTCTGCGCACGTCAATGATGACCACACCCATGTAGTGTTGGGGAAGTTTGGTTTGTGCCTGAAACCGATTTGCGAGATAAGGGTCAAGATCTTAT
>QFEY01002100.1:0-19859 GCA_003316435.1 Russula virescens | reverse complement strand
TTGACTGTCTCAATAATGCTCTCAACTGTCTTGATAGTGCTCTTGACTGTCTTGATAGTGCTCTTGACTGTCTCAATAGTGCTCTTGACTGTCTTGATAGTGCTCTTGACTGTCTTGATAGTGCTCTCAACTGTCTCAATAGTGCTCTCAACTGTCTCAATAGTAGTGCTCTTGACTGTCTCAATAGTGCTCTCAACTAGTATTGGAGAAGATTAGATTGTACATAAAACTGATTAGTGAAATGTAGCCCAAGATCTTATCCGATTGCTTAGCAAATTTATGGACACCATCTCCTACATCTGTAATTCGTGCCCCTAAATTTGCTAATCGATCAGATAAGATCTTGGCTGTAAAAAACCGGTTTTAACCGGTCCTAGGACTGAAACCAAACTGATAAGGACCGATAAAATCGGTCCTTTCCAGTTCCGGTCCGGTTTTTTACCATATATGGAAATTTCTCGGACCAGTCTGGTTCCAGTTTTTCCATAAAAGGCAAAAAAAAACCGGACCAGACCGGACTTTAAAACACTAGCGACCAGAATAGTTTCTTTGTGCAGTCGATTCTCCCTGTGCTTGTTATACTGGCCTTAAAAGGCTGTCTCAACTTGGAAATTGCTTCCCAAGGCAGCTTTCACTCAGGCCTGCAAGTGCCCACTGCTTTCAAGGCTACCAGTGCACCCTCCATTGGTGCTTCTTGCAGCGACCAGTTGCACTTAGTCACAGCAAGTTTGGATGGCCAATTAGGCCCTTGAACATCTGGGTCCCCTGGCTTTAACAAAGCACTTTTGCATTCGTTCTCTGCTGGGGTCTCTGGCAATGTTTCAGGCACAAACTTGTGCTTACTCTCAATCACAGCCACTTGCAGTGACAAGGCCTGCTCAGTAGCAGCAACTTTCAATGGCTGATTGGGCCCTCGTGCAGCTGGGTCCCCCGGCATTGACAATACTTCGAGCACAAACTTGCACTCATTCTCAGTCCCGGCCACTTGCAGCTCTGCTGCAAGTGTCCATTTGCTATTTGTTGAGCCGTGCCATGGCACATTGCTGTGTGCACACTCACACACATTCGCAGTCACCTGTGGTGGCGCCTCAAGCTGTCGCTCGCCGTTTATTGCATCGTACCATGGCATCACATCGTGCATACATTCGCTAATGGTTGTGGCCACTCACAGCGGCATCTCAAGCCTGGCATCTGTCGCACCACACAGTATTGTGTTGTGTGCAGACTTACTGGCCCTAGCCATGAGATCCTGTCATGGTGCTGTATTGCATGCATGCCACAGCTTATCCCCTGCCCAAGGACCTAATGCCTTGGGTTCTGTAGTTGCAGCTTTCTCAGCTGCACCTGCAAGCTCGACACTGGTGGTGTCATCAGCATGGGCAAGGTTCATGGTATCCCCGGTCCTCATGCAACTTGAGGGTGTTGGGGTAGTAAGTTCTCTCTCATTTCCGACATGAGTCAGGGGTGAGGAGAGAGGGCCTTCATAGGAGGTGGCCCCTCCACTGGGTCTGCATTCAGCATAAGGCACTCAGGTGGCTAGAGCGCAAGGGGAGGCTGAAGGCACAAGATGGCCTTCACTTTGCATGTGGTGGCGTGTAATCGCTTGTTCAACATTGGGCATTATGCCAACAAGTTTGGCTGCTCGTTTTGCCTTGCATCATTTAACAAGGTCACAGAACCTTTCGGATTCTTGACAAAATTGCTCCCATTCCTCTTCGACAAGTGTCACTTGAGGGGGGCTGGTGTTATTGCCCTGGTACGAGATGTTACTCTCATACTGGGGCAGAGTTTTCACTCTGTTGTGCACCTGATGGGTGTGTGCACTATGGGTGG
Source organism: Russula virescens (assembly GCA_003316435.1). Classification (NCBI taxonomy): domain Eukaryota; kingdom Fungi; phylum Basidiomycota; class Agaricomycetes; order Russulales; family Russulaceae; genus Russula; species Russula virescens. The sequence goes on along the minus strand of QFEY01002100.1, from coordinate 18,026 downwards.
CACGAGTGTCCTGTGCCAGAGGCCCATTGCTGGGCTGCATAATGACAATGTGTGCAGGGTGATAACACTGTGTCACTGGGGTTGGGGGCAGAAACATTGCTCCACAATATAAAATGACTCTATATCACTGTGGTTAGCAGTGGAAAAGTGTCACTTTACAATAAACCTTCTGTTGAAGGGTTCAAAAATGTGTAACACACCACTATTTGCAGGTGTGCTGAGTGATAAGATGTGAGAGACTTAGTACCTCAAGGGCTCACACAACAGAACCAGATCAATCTTGGTCTATTGTAAAGTCATGTAGAGGTGTACAAAAAGTCGTCTGCCCCTCTGAAGTGAGAGGCACTTGCTTATATACATGCCTAATATTGTGGCTAATATATAAAATTGCTTACTGATGGGCTTTACTCCCACTTCATCTCACATGCAATATATCAGAGCAGCAACCACATATTTGGTTGCACAGCCTAATCTCTTGATCTGGGGGCCCATTTTTGGGCAGCTTACATGTACCCTCAGGCATTGTGCTTACCTGCACTCTGAGGTGAGTAGCTTTATTGTACCCAATACACACAGGCATTGTGCTTACCCACACCCTGAGATCCCTCCTGTTCATGCATGCTCATTCTCATCCATTTTGACCTTTTGGTTTGCTACACAAGCAACATTGAGTGTTGCAGAGGGTGTAGAGAACCACAATGAGGGGAACATGCAACATGCAGCCTTCATCAAGTCTGTCACACACCATCACACATGGTGTCACACACATCCTCACATGCTGTGTTCTGGCTACACCCCCAGAAAATTTGTGAAAAGCCAGGCACACTTGTGGGTGGAGGAGTGGGCTTAAAGGAGGCCACATTTGAGGGCATCCCCATTTTAGTTTACTGTTCCACAGCCTGCATAATCATTTTGGATTTGAATTTTGATTTATTTTAGTTTTATTTACTTTCTTTTTCTAATTACATGTTGAAGAAATAATTACTTAAGACAATGTTTCGAAATGCTGCACTGACGACTAATGAACTTGGTTTTCGTGGCCACTAAAACTCAAAAACTGGCAGAGGCACAAATGTACCTTGCTCTCCCCCCACTGACACCCACATGACTGTGGGATACTGGCTCTCGTGTATGAGAGATAGCCAGGGAGATAAGTAGTAATAGTGTAGTAATGATAAGTACAATGACTATACTACTAGATACATATATGTGCAAGCATACAATCCCAACAAGCAGCACCCTGAAGCACTTCGACCACTGCGGAGCTTGAGGGGGAGCAAAAATCTGCCTGGTTGTTCAAAGGGTGCAAGCAGCATGCCACTCCTGTACCCCCCAAATATTCCCATCATCATCCTTGACTCTTGCTGCTCCGCCACCACTTGAAACCCTCACGCAGAGGATATTTCCTGGCGAAGGCACACACCCCGAAGGATGTGCCATTGGCCCTTGCGTTGAAGTCTTGAAGCTTCCCCACCGTGCTGCAGAAGACCCGGGCGAAGCAGGGGCAGGGTGTTCAATACCGAGCAACCCACCTGAGACACTTGAAGATCCCAGCCCCATTGGGCTTGCCGGTGCAATCGCAAACACCGAGGCGTAGGCGACTGAACCTACTCGTGCTGACGCGCAGGAGTCAGGGGGAATGCTGCCGACCGCAAAGGTCGCACCTGTCTCCACTGAGGGTACCGCCAGCGCCGAACTCATTGGCATGGCTGAGAGAGCAGCAGCCGCCGAGCCCGAGGCGTTGGAACCCTGGGCAGAAGGCGCAGCACGGAGCATACCGGATACGGCGCTGCAAAAGAACTCGACCAAGGGCAAGCGCATGCTCGAGGCACGACCGCCGCAAGGTGAAGCGAGCGCGTGTGGGCGTGAGCTTGACAGCGCCACGAGGCAGCCCAATAGAGGGCAGGCCTGTGCAGTGCCGCGCGGCGATCCAACTCGACAGAAGGCAAGCGCAAAGTCGAGGCGCCGCTGAAAGGGTCCCCGACTGGCCGCGATACAGTGCATGGGCACGAGTGCAAACGCCAGCAAGCCTTGCTGACACGAAATGACTCGACTGAAGCCCAGCATAGGCTGGACTGGCCGTCGAGAGTGGGTGCAAATGAGCACACCCAGCCACCGTGAAAGATGCCATTCGAGGGCGTGCTGACGACTATGGAAACAAAGGGCACTTTCAAGCCTAGGAGTAAGCCACCCTGGAAGGTGACACATGACCCGACAAGGCCTGTTGAGGCCGGAGGAGCGAGCGCGAGGGGCACCATCGAGTGCCCATCAAGGCCAACTTGACTGTTCGAAAATGCAATCAGTTCGACAGCACTACCAGCCAGATTCGCCGCCTACCTTTTCCCAGATTCTCTATTGTCTCGATTTGCAAGTTATTGTCATCGTTGTATCGAGGCCGAGCGAGCGGCCATCGCGTCGGAGAGGACCAGGAGGAGGCACACAAGCTGGCATGACCTCTATTGAGTCTGTCGCACGCCGTCACACGCGGCGTCACGCACATCCCGGCACTGCGCTCTGGCAACAACCCTCCAAAATCATCAATTAAAACGTGGGCGCCCCCTCTTTCATTTCTGGAACATTTTTCGCCACCCCGCAACCTATATGCGAAGTGAGGGAGAGTGTCGAAAGTCTGCGCGGAGAGACCAATATCTCATTATAATTGCCAGACTTTCAGTGTGCTACTGAGGGCACTTATTGGGACTTATTTACAAGTAATCAATCAGTATTTGTCACTATTTAGTAGCTCTTATGGTTTTCGTCGTTTTCGTCGCCTCAGTCATTGTGTTTATTGTGATCGACCCTCTCGCGTGCACGCTCATTTTCGGCTTAATACAACCTTAGGGTTTATCAATCGTTTCTACTAGTATAGCCATTGTACTCCATTATCTTATCGATTACTACTAATCTCCCCGGCTATCTCTCATACACGAGAGCCGGTATCCCACAGTCACGTGGGTGTCAGTGGGGGGAGAGCTTGCTTGCTTGCTTTCGACATGTTTCACCCAAGTCAATATCTTATCATTTACTTATCTCTCCGGCCATCTCTCATATCCGAGAACCGGTATCCCACGATCACGAGGTGTCAGTGTGGGGGAGAGCTAGGAGGGCTAGAGCAAGGAACGTTACAAATTTGCTCTGCAGCCTCGCTTCCTCCCTCACTCACAACGATATACTCCTTTCATTTTCAATATCCCGCATTCTCGACCCCATTCGGTCCCCTTACAAGTCTCCTACTCGTAGCAGCATTGTGATCAAAGAATGGGTCAGATCATTTCCAAGTCATTTAGGAACCGTGACGACACAAACCTCAAATTTCGAGTTCTCATTATTGGAAGAGCTAACGCCGGCAAGACATCCATCTTGCAGCGAGTCTGTGACACTACAGACAGTCCAAAGATATACAGACTTAGTCCAGGCGGAAAGCGCAAGAAGGTACGTTCTCGTTCCTAGTGGCATGTTCGATCTCACCAATTAGCCAGGTTAAACTCGACCCTACGGTAGAGGTCGGGCAGGCTTACTCCTATCGGTGACGACTGATAGTGATGGCTCGCAGCGTGGCATACATAACATCGAGGATGAACTCACTTTCACGAATCACACCGGTTATTTGTTCCACGACTCCCGCGGATTCGAAGCGGGCGGTGAAGCTGAGCTGAACATTGTTCAGGAATTTGTTCGTCGTAAATCGCGAGGGAACCAATTGAAGGATAGATTGCATGCGATATGGTTCGTTCCCTTGGGTATCTATGATTGCAAATTCACACAATTACATGTTAGGTACTGCGTTCCTATGGACAATGTTCGACCAGAGCTAGATCTGAAATATTTTCATGATATTTGCCCCGATGAGAACAGTACGTACAACCACAACTTCACGAACTTGGATTGATATGAGGGACCTTTCAAGTCCCTGTGATAGCGGTGTTCACGAAGTACGATCAGTTCAGGCGTAACATCATGATCAAATTAGAGGATAGCGATCGTGACCCAACGCTCCTTGACGTTGAGGTCGAAAGACTATTCAGTGAACTTTATCTGGCCAACCTTAGGGGTCCTCCACCCTTCATACGTTTGGAGAGTGAGTATTTTAACGAGGATTAAAACAGGTACTATACTAATTTGTCTCCTGCAGAAATGCACAAACCTGACCAGCGGTGCAACGGTCTTATCGAAATGACGGCTAATGCACTCAGCGACGACGTCGTTGCCCTAATGTTGTTAGCTGTACAGAAGGATCATAATCTGGAATTGAGCATAAACTATGCCGTTAGAAAGTAAGTTCTTTTATATGATCAGACAATAATGAAAGAAGTGTAATATCGCTTCAGGGTCCATCCCACACTTATAGAAGGGCAAGGGAGTACAGAACGGGTGATCAAGTTATGCATCCTTGCATTTCCATCACTTTGGGTAGGTTGTAGTGCAGTGCTCTGGGTATCCTCTTGCTGAAGTAGGACTGCTAATTAGATTGGTGTCAGTCTGTTGTTGAATACTGGTTTCTGATGTTTCTGATTCTTATCCCATATTCACATTGCACTCTCACCTACTTTCACTGTCTTACCTTGTTCTTTCCTATTCCTGTAATAGTCTGTATGTACCACTTCTTGCTCGTTGGCCTTCTTATGCTGCACTGACTTATGCTTAACAGTGTGTGAGTGGCCCTCACTTGCTGCCCCTATTTATAGGCTTTCATTTGAGATTCTGACTTTCCTTGCTTTATGCTCAACAGGATGTGAGTGACTCTCACTCACTGGCTTTTGATTACTATCTTAATTTGTCTCTCTGTTCTTGATAGTTGGTGAGTGTTGATTACTTATGAGCTTTCTCTTATTGTTTTAACTTGTCTCTTTGTGTATGATAGAATGTAAGTGCCCCTTACTTGCTGGCTTTCTTTTACTATCCTGACCTCTCTCTGTTTGTGTGTATAATAGAATGCAAGAGTTCTTACTCATTGGCTTTATTTTGCTGTCCTAACCTGTTTCCCTTTTGTGTTCAACAGTTAGTGAGTGTATTTACTTGCTGGCTCTTTTGCTGTCTTAACTTATTGGTCTCTTGTGTTTGACAGCCTGTGAGTGCCCTTTGTTTGCTGGTCTTCTTTTACTGTCTTGACTTATCTCTCTGTGTGCTTGACAGGAAGTGAGTGCCCCTTGCTTGCTGGTGTTCTTTTGTTGTTCTAATGTTTTTTCTCTATCTGCACTTGACAGTTTGTGAGTGCTTCTTGCTTTTTTTTTTTTTTGCAATTCTAACCTATCTCTATGCTTGACAGGAAGTGAGTGCCCTTTGCTTTCTGCCTTTCTTTTGATGTTATAACTTACCTCCCTCCTTATACTTGATAGTTTGTAAGTGTCCTTTGCTTGCTAAGTTCTGTTTCTGTTCTAACTTATGTCACTCTCACTGTGCTTGATAGGATGTAAATGCCCTTTGCTTGCTGGCTTTCCTTTGCTGTTCTAACCTATCTCTCTGTATTAACAGAAAGTGAATGTCCTTTGCTGGCTTTCTTTTACTGCTCTGACTTATCTCTCTTTCTGTATTTAACAGTTTGTGGGTGTCTCTTGCTTGCTGCCCATTCTCTGCCACCCTGACTTATTTCTCTGTATGCTTCACAGTCTGTGAGTGTCCCTTGCTTGCTACCTTTTCTTTGCTGTTCTAACATATATATCTCTCTGTGCTCAACAGCAAGTGAGTGCCCTTTGCTTACTGCCTTTCTTTTACTGTCCTGATTACTTATATCTCTTTATGCTTGACAGGAAGTGAGTGCTATTTGCTAGCTGCCTTTCTTTTGCTATTCTAACTAATCTCTCTGTACTTTACAGTTTGTGACTGCCCTTTTTTTATTTGCTTTCTTTTGCTGTTCTAACCTATTGCACTCTGTGTTTGACAGTCTGTAAGTGCCCTTGCTTGTTGACTTTCTTTTGCTGTTCTGATCTATCTCTCTTCTCTTAACCAGTATGTAGGTGTCTGTTGCTTGCTACCTCTCTTTTGATGTTCTGACTTATCTGTTTGTGTGCTTTACAGGAAGTGAGATTCCTTTGCATGCTGGCCTTTTTTTATTGTTCTAACTTATCTGTCCATGTGCTTGACAGTTGGTGAGTGTCCCTTGCTTGCTGCCTTTCTAGTATTGACTGTTCTGACACATTTCTCTTTCTGTGCTTACCAGTATGTGGGTGCCCTTTGCTTGTTGCCTTGCTTTTGTTGTTCTGATTCATCTGTCTCTCTGTGTTTAACAGTCTGTGAGTGCCCCTTGCTTGCTGCCTTTCTTTTGCTGTCCTAATGTATCTCTCTATGCTTGACAGTCTGTGAGTGCCCCTTGCCCTCAAGCTTTTCTTCTGGTGTTTTAACTTATATCTGCACTTAACAGTCTGTGAGTGCCTCTTGCTTGTTGCCTCTCTTTTGATATCCTGACTCTCTCTTTATGCTTAACAGTCTGTAAGTGCCTTTTGCCTGCTGACTTTCTTTTGCTGCTTCATTTATATCTCTTTATGCTTAACAGTTTGTGAGTGCCCTTTGCTTGCTGACTTTCTTTTGCTATTCTAACTTATCACTCTCTGTGTGTTTAACAGTCTGTAAATGCCCCTTGCTTGCTGGCTTTTATTTGCTGTTCTAACTAATTTCTCTCTGTGATTAACAGAAAGTGAGTCTCTCTTTTTCTGTTGCTATCCTGACTTATCTCTCTGTGCTTGATAGCATGTGAGAGACATTTCCTTGCTAGCTTTCTTTTGCTGTTCTAACCTATCTCTCTCTTTGTGCTTAACAGGATGTGAGTGGTCACTGCTTACTGCCTTTCTTTTACTATCTTACCTTATCCTCTCTGTCCTGACAGCAAGTGAGTGCTCCTTGCTTGCTGTCTTTCCTTTATGCTGTTCTAACTGACAGTATCTCTCTATGCTTTACAGAAAGTGAGTGCCCCTTGTTTGCTACCATTCTTTTGCTATTCTAACTTGTCTCTGTTCTTAACAGCTAGTGAGTGTCTCTTATATGCTGGCTTTCTTTAACTTATCTCCCTCTGTACTTAACAGGCTGTGAGTGCCCTTTTCAGGCTGGCTTTCTTTGCTGTCTAAATAGATACCTTGTTGTGCTTAATAGTCTGTGAGTGCACTTTGCTTGCTTATTGTTCTAACTTAACTCTCTTTGCTAAACAGTCTGTGAGTGCCTTTTGCTTATCTCATTTAATATTTTAATTGGTACATTTTATAGTTGGTGAGTGGCTCTCACTTGGGAGAATTTAATTAACTTGTTTCTCTTTATATTTTTAGCAAGTGAGTTTTTATATTATGCTTGCCAGTTCTCTCCATCCTTTAATCTTATCTTTTTCTTTATATAGATCTTGTTTTCCACTCTAAATTTATTTCTTGCTGAGGTATAGTTCTTATTCATCATTTTATCTTAGTTTTACATATATGTTTTTAGGAAATTCCATCTCTATCTGATAATATGCACCACACAATGATTGGTGAATTATTACTTTCTGTCTCTTTAATTTCTAATATATTAATTTAAAATAGTGATGATTTTTATTCTGGATCATGCTAGCCTTTCTTATGCTTCACCATCTAAGCCTACTCTTAAAGAGTCTTTGAATATTGCATGCTCTCAATATATGGCTTCTAATATTCATAATGAAATTATAAAACAGTTTGCTGCTAATTCTTCTGAATATTCTATTTTACAGTTTATAGAATTTATCTTTCAACACCGTTTCTAATATCAGCTTAATGCTTGCTATTATTTACTGAATATGACTTAACCTTGTTAGTGTTTTTTTTAGGTATAATTATTGTTTACCTTAGGGTGCAGATCCTTGTGTAGTGTAATGACCCTATTTTTCATTTTTCTATGCTTAGGGATCCGCACAGGTGACACTGTGGGTTATTTTTGGAACACTGCACCCGCAACCTGTAACACTGTACCTGTTGGCACACCATACCTGTGGTAGCAGGTTTATACTGTGGTATATTGAAAAAACCACGGTACATTCTATTATGGGTAGCTACAATTACAACTACAATTACTAGTTATATTGTATATACATGTAGCTACTGATGAACACTACATCTATACATGCTGCAGAATACAAATCCATATTCAAAAAAGATATCTTGAGGCAGGTGCTTGGGGTGAACATGTGGCGGTGTGGCAAAGACACAATATCAGCTGCTCTTGTGCTGCCTTTGCTGCTGTTGACCTTGTTGCTGTCGCTGCTGTTGCCTGATGTGTGCAACTTGGCATGCAGTCTTTGCACTTGGTTGTGTTGGTGATGGTATAGAAGGACCAGGAGCAAAGTGGGTGATACTCATAGGTTTGAAAATTGACAAGCCTGCTCCCACTAAGGACACTGCTGGCATCGAACTCGTTGGCACAGCTGAGACAGCCAAAACTGCAGAACTCGAGGCATAGGAGGCCCAGGCAGATGATGAGGCAAGGCCATGGCACCAGAAAACAATGCAGCAGAAGCCACACCAGAGGACAAATGCATGCTTGATGTGCCATTACAAAGGGCCACAACAGAGTGCAAACATGTGCTCAATGCAGAGTGGTGACCTGACTGGACTGAAGCCAGGGTGCACTCATCCTCTGTGGCAGCCTCTCATGGCACAGTATCACATCCACACAGGTGCTCAGTTGGGGTCCCATGCACCAGCCAGTCGGGCCTATGCTCACACTCAGTCGGGTCAAGCTGCCATGCCTTGTTGCACACATGCTCATCTTGTTGAGCATGAGGCTGGTCAGGTCACCCCACTTTGGCACAGTGCACCCGTGTTTGTGTGCAGTTGGGGCCTTTTGCAGCAGTGCAGAGATACTTTGGGCCACTTCCACTATTGCAAGAGAACATGAGAGGGTGAGGGCGCTCAACACAGCATGGCAACTCGACCCAAACATGCACATGCCTGAGGCACTGCTGCTGCAAGTGGAATCTGACAGCTTCTCAAGGGACTGGATTTACTGCACTCCAGGCCCACTATCCTGTTCTGCAATAATGATGCTGCAATACAACTCACCAAAGACACTGTGTTCCACCCTCAGGTTAAACACATCAGAGTTTGTTCAATCAGGCACGAAGGCAAAAGCCTCTTGATGCCATGAGATGATGCACAGGCCATGGCCATCAAGAGTGGATGTGACCGAGTGCATTCAGTCACTGCAAAAACTGCCCCTGGAGAGTGTGCCAACCATCCAAGAAGCAAGGGGCACTTGTCAGCCCAGGAGGAAGCTGCAGTGCATGGCAACATGCAAGTCAAGAAGGCCATTTGAGGCCAGAAAAGCGAGGGCAACAGGCCCCACTGATACCCAAGAAGAGAAACCTGGCCACCCAAAAAACAAGTCAGGCTGGCAATACTGTAATCAAAATAGACCACCTACCTTTGTCTAGAGTGCCTGTGGTCTCAGATTATCATTCGCAGTCGCTGCAAGTTGGTTTGTGGCCAAGCAAGGAGCCATCATGTGTGTGGGTCAAAGTTGACAATCTGATAAGAACAAGTAAAACAAAAAAAGATAGAAAACAAAACAAAACTCACCTGTAAGAAAAAACTGTGGATACAGGTGTGGGTCACGGTTTATCACAGTGCAGCTGAGTTCAACACTGCACCTGCACCCGTCACACCTATGACTGTAACACTGTGGGATTACCCACACCCATGCAGATCCCTATCTATGCTTACCTATTCCTGCTTATGTTGTGTACTAGTAGTGGCTGATGCCTTCCCACATGACTCATAAGGTAGGTGACATTTATTTCCAGCACCTTATATAATCATGTTCCCACAGCTAAATCTGGAGCCTGGCCACCAAAAATTTTCACAATGAGTGTGAGTGATGGACTGGCAGGCCATCCAGGCCTTCATGAAGAACAATGTGCAATATATATATGCTTCACTGGCTGTAAATTATGCTTTGACAGACTCTCTGACAGCAACAACAAAACTGGGAGGTAATGTATGATGGCCATGGTACTTTTTGTTAGCCCAAACTGCTTGTGCTCCTGAAAGGCCTTGTGCATAGGCTGAGATGAATTGTGCAGACCTGTTTGGATAACTATAAAGATTGATAGGGAATCATGTGGATCAAATGAGAAAAATAGGACACACTGACAAATCTGCAGCAGTGGGATATCATCAAGGCTTACAAGCACATTCTTCTCCATCTCCACAAGGCTTGTAGTCCGAGCCATTGAATGGTAACAATACTTGGATGCCCCCCAATACTGTTCAATGAAGTTCAGTTCACAGTGGTACTTTGGACAGAAGTCACAAATGTGTCCTTGCAATGTGATAAGTTCTTCAAGTTGAGATTTCTGTGATATAAAATCAGGCTGTGTGAAAAGGAGATGGCAACAGCAACAATTAGTTCACCCGGGTTCACACTTAAACCCTTCACATTGGGCTTTAAGACCTGCAGTGGGCCAGAGGCCACATTCCCTAATGATAATCTCCATACCCTTGAACTGCCCTGGCATTGTTGGGTGATCATCTGGATAGTAGAGCAACTGGGTTTTGCCATTGAATAACCCATTTCACATCTTGGCACCTCCTTTTCAGTGTGTCCAGCCATTTGAGGGATTCTTGGGCATTTTTCATGCAGATAGGGCATCATCAGATCGCTTTTGATGACTTGGTGCATTGTCAAAGATAAAGAGGCCTGTGGCAAGCCCTTTAGTGCATCCCTCAAAGATATTGATTGCCTTAATGTAGATTACTGCTTATCTACTGCGGGATATGTCTATCTGCTTGCAGGTGCTGCTATCTCCTGGGTGTCCCACAAACAGAAGACAGTTGCCCAGAGCACAACAGAGGCCGAGTATATGGCTCTCTCAGAGGCTAGTAACCAGGCAATGTGGTACCATCAGTTTCTTATAGAGCTCAGATATGAGATGCTGGCTCCTATTCCACTTTATGGTGACAACAAGGGTGCAATTGACCTCACAGTCAACCCAGTCACAGGAAGACATTTAAAACATATTCCAATTAAACATCATGCCATTCACAGGTATCAAGAGAGAAAGATAATCAAAGTAGGACAAGTCTCAACTCATGACATGCTTGCTGATGGTTTTACGAAACCTCTGGGTTGAATAAAGCTGCAGGATTTCGTAGAGGGTCTAGGACTAACTAGTGATCCATTGCCTTGATCATGGGGGGCTGTTGAAGCGAAGTAATATCACAATTGATGTTGCGAGACTGAGTACACGCAGAAACGTGCCAGTGGAGAGTTCGGCCCACTACATGTAATATATGGCTAAACTAGATCGAGGCCATTAGATAGTGTTACTACACATCCTCATGGACTCCTTACAACTGATAATGAAACACAATTTACTTTATGACTTCGTACATTGATCAGAGACAATAAATCACTTTCATTTATGCACATGATTCTTCAGGATAGTAGTTTACTGTAGATAAACACATGGAAAGTACATTCTTTATGAGTATTTAAGGACGTTCGTCATGAGTAGAACACTTCAGTCGATTACCCAGACTGAAGTGTGAGTACTATATTGTCTAGGAGTCAACTACCTACTAACAGATGCTGTATCTAGTGTTCATGCTGTGTATCAGGTACAGTAGTTATGTTCTAATCTAAGTTGATTACCCAGACTGAAGTTGTTCGTGCTGTGTATCAGCACTCACTGTATTGCCCACTTTTCCACAGTCAACCTGCTTGATCAAGTCCTCAGCTGTAAAGTATCCATCACAGTTCTTTCCTGCCTTGAAGACAAGCCAGGCTTCTTGTGAACTTTCCTCAGGTTCACAGGTCATAATCATCTCTGAGGCAAAAAAAAAAAGAATGCACACATTATTTGAGACCAAACAACCCCATTCAAGTGTTAAGAAGTCAGAAATCATCAATGACTGCCCCTTACCCTTTCGTTCTGGGACAGGCTTATCACTTTTGTGTGTTCATTTCAATTTTTGTCAATCATGCTTATAGTATGTGGATTCATTGTGCATCACAAGAACTAGCCTGAATGGCTGACCTTGAGTGACAGGAAAAGCTGCTGCAACACTTTCAATGTTGCCACTATTGTTATATACAACCATCCGTGTCTCATACTCCTTCCATTGTCCAATGAATTCTTCACAATACTTGACAACATCTTCCCTTTCATGGCCATCAATATTGTAGGCGTGGTCCCGAGTGCAGGCTCCAATAGGACACACCCATGAGTTCAAAGAATTCGGATCTAGAGTTGAAAGGACAAGCAGGCCGCAGACCGGGAGATCTGTGCACGCAAGGTCAGTATGTAAAACAGGAGAGAGAAATGCACACGTTGATCAAGACTTGCTTAATCGCTTTATCGCATCGCCGGGAACTTTCTTTAGAGAGAGGAGGGAGAAGTTTCTCATGAATGGAAGTTGTAAGGACCAACGCAGAGAATAGCGGCACGGTGGCTCACACTATCTGCCGGAGAGTCTTTCTTAAGGCAAACACGAGAGAGAGAGGAGGAAAACGGGGGAATGCTAGGCTGCGATCTGCTGCTGTCCTTCAAGGACGCGGCCCCCTATTTATACGTGAGGCCATCAAGAGCGATTACAAGTGGTCTGTGCTACTGAAGCAGAGAAAAGTGGGAAAAAGGTGAGCAAAAAGGCGGGAAGGAGAGGCAGTGCGTGCATGCGCGAGACAGGTAACATCAGCAACAGATTGCTCGATGGCGTACTTGGTAAGCGATGAATGATCATGGGCTGAGTCAGAGCAAAAGGAAAATAAGTCAATGGGGAGCAAAAGGGAAGGACAGCAGGCGCGAGCTAATGAGAGGGGGAGCAGGGTCCAGTACAAGTGTCTAATCGAGTCTAAAGCCAAAGCAGAAGAAGAGAAAGAGAGAAATGGGTTTAATGAGCAGTGGCAAAGTGTCCAGGAAAGGCAGAGGGCAATCAGAAATGCAGGGGATGGGTGGCGGGCAAGGTACAGAGAGGGCATGGCAAGGGCGCGAGCAGACGGCATTTGCGATGCCGATGCTGCTGGAAATGGAGGAGGAGCGTCGTGTCGGGCTTGTACATTTGGGGGTGGGTGTCGTTGGTTGAAGATCGCACTGGTGCAGGCTCGATCTGGCTTGGGCAGGCGAGGAGGCGGCGAGGTTGAAGAGGCGGAGTTGGAGCGAACGCGTGACTTGTGGAGGTGATAAGATAAGATGTGTGGGTCGTATGTGTGTGGGAGAGGCGACTTGAAGATGCTTTTGTGGGCTCGGGCTCAGAAGTTGTAGGGGCTGAATGTGCTCATTTCCGAGGCTAATGCACTGTACCACCTTACAATATACATCCCTCTCTTCTGTCTTCCATAATGCCAGCCCATTTGGTGTAGCCAATGCTGTGCTGTCTGCAGTGAGATCTTCTTTTTTCTTGCTCTGCTTACTTTAAGCTTCTGTTGCATCTCAGGTGTTTCAATGAAATCGACAATATCCTGGGCCCAAATATACCCATCCTTGGCAACACTCTGGAGGTGAAGGTAAATTGCTTGTGAAAAATCCTTATCATATAGGATTGATGATTGCACCTGGCCAAACCGATGGAAGGGAAACACACCATGGCTGAGAAATTGGTGGATCCATGTTCAGATGTTGTGTGCATAATTGCTCCCTTGCCCTTGTGATTTTGATGTGACCAGGGAGGCTTCTTGCCAGGAATATGAGAGCTTGGAATCTAGGTACAGATTCAAGGTCCCAACCATTGCAACAATACATGCCTGGAAGAACACATCAAGTGTCTTATTCTGGCTCTTCCCAGTGAGTTTTGCCACTGCTCATTAAAGAGCAGTGTAGCGCAAGATCCGAAGATACATGCTGTGAGTTCGAAAATGGTGGAAGGAAAAGGTTAAAAAGGGAATAAAGAATGGGCTCGCAATCCCAGAGGGATGCGAACACGTTGAGGCTTGAGTTGTGGGCGCACAGATTCAGGGGTAAACAGGCGTCGGTTAGGTGCTTCGACCGATTGCTTGTCCTCTTTCGAGGACATGTCACCCTTTTATTGTACAGAAAGCAAGTTATTTACATTCATGGCTGTACTACTATACCTAAAGGAGCTAGAGAAGGGAGACAGTTGCAACATTGGCTGGCAGGGAATGGATTCGGAATTCGGGTGTTGATAGTGCTGGTTCCAAGGCTAGTGCACATCGCTCCCTTACAGCAGGAAAGTCTTTGTAATGTAACTGATTTAAAGCAAGGTCAGAGGTAGTAGCTATGCCATTATCGCATGGCTTTTGCCCCTCATGGATGTCCTTCAACATTGCTTCAACCTGCTGCTGTACATTGAGGGCTATAGGAGCAATTGGCTCTGTCTCTCCAATCACCACTTCTGGGCCATCATGATGGTGGAAGGAGGCTTGCCACTGCTGTTCTGTGATTCTTTTTCCACATGGAGGATGTCAACCTGTCAAGATGTCAACAATTATCAAGGGCTCCCTTTCTTTCAAGCCTCTCACCTCATTATCTGACTCACTGTCACTGGAGATATAATCAGGCTCTGCCTGACTTGGGCCCAATTTAGGAGAGGCACTGTTTGTTTCCCATGCCACTACAAGCCAATGGATCACTGATACAAATCCTTTCTTCTTAAGCTCCTTTTGGTTCAGCTTATGATGGCACTGTGTCCTCTTTGAGTTTCCCAGATATCTTCTGTTAAGGCTGTAGTGGGCCTTGGACTGGAGAGCTTGCTGGAATGAGGTTAAGCGGACCCTAGCAAGCTATCAGAGGGAGAAGAGGGAGTATACATACTCACTCTTCAATCTTTGAGAACACAACTTGATGCAATAGAACTGTATAGGCAATCCAGTTCAAATCGTCCCAAGTCTGCACACTATTGATCAGATCTGATATGAGTGAAGGATACCTGAATCAAAGTCCAATCAGTAGAGTAGCTAGTGATGTGCTTGCTTAATGCTCAAGCTTAAGCAGTATACACCTGCACCTTTAAGCAGGTAGACTAGGTAGAGTCTTGAAGGAGTGAAGCTAGACAAGTGACTGAAAGACTCTGCATGTGAGAAACAAGAGGAGAGGGGATAGAATGTATGGCAATCCCTTATCCTCTCAATGCATGGAGTGAAGAAGCTACAAGTTAAGAATTAAGTCAAGCTTAAGGCTCAACTTTGTATGTTGGACTCCTTATATACAGGGGGATTGTTGTTATGAACGTCCAACTTTTTTCTTTTCTTCTCTATCTCATTCTGCTTGTACTTGTTGTGTGTCACTTACTTTACCCTGTTGAGTTGGCTGTCACATATTACCCTTCCATTCCCCCGTATGACTCATGTTAACAGCCTTGCTCCTGATGACTCATCTCTGACTCACCCTACTTATGTGCAGCCCCTTCTGATTCCATCTTGTTCCCTTTGATTCCATCTGGTTCCATTTGATACCAAGACTTGATTGATGTGGCTGTTGTATGTACTATTATTAGGATATGACTCCTTTGTACAGCCTCATCTAGTTAGGTATATAAGGAGCGCCCTAGGTAGCTTGTAACCCTAGACCTGTCTTAGTTACCTTCCTGCAACTCAGTCGTCGTATCCTCCTCTCTCCCAGTTCTAAGCTTAGAGGCACCCTTCCTTCGAAGGCCCCTCTTCCTCTATACTAGTGCACTTGTCATTGCACTAAGTGAGTTGGCCTCGTGCCGATAGACTTAGATCTACAACTTGTCTACTAGCACTAACCAGACAGGGGTTAGTAGCTTGCTGTCAGCACAGGCCAGTTCCTTCAAGCATTTAAGGCAATGCCGTTGGGCTCACCTGAGTGGCATACCTTTTGAGGTAGTACCAGGGACATCACCACAGTCATCACCATCCACCTCCATTATATGTCTAGAACCTCCCCTCTTAGGGAATGTTACCAGTTCACAAGAAGTCATCTTGTTTGGGGTTATCATCTAGACAAGACTCCTTCTTGTCACCAGCTACCATCCCTATCACTGTCAGTCATGCCCACATGCACCACATGGCTCAGGTTGAGCACAGAAGCCCACAGGAGCTTTACAATTGTAATGCTAAGAGTACTGCTCCTAGGGTTCATAATAGGGCAGAGATACTGCCTACAAATACAGGGAGCATCTGGAACAAGTTAGGGCAAAATGCATATACAGCCAATAATACAAGGATCCTCAGGCAATCCAGAGATCCTCTTAGGGATGTACCAAACTTGTACAGTAATCAGAATGGGTCAGGATACATATAGTAAAAATTTCACATAGGTCAATTCTTCTGAATGTACCAAAAGTCTGTCTGTGACATCTTCTAGGTCACTTGTTCCCTTTCTAATGTTCATGCTCAGCAGCAGTTGCAGCATCATATGCCTTCTGCAAAGTCTGGATAAAGACTTCCAGGTCTGTAAGTTGTTGAATTTTGATCAATGGGTTAGGGTCATCTTCATCATCATTGCCCTCCAACTCTGAGTCAGAGCCCGGAAAGCTGTCCTCTTGTATATGGGCAAACTCATTGATGATATCCACAATCTCAGGATCCTCCTGTAGGTTTGTCCTGTGAGTGCACATGTCAGGGTGAGTTGTGCAACATCCCATGGCATCCTTATCTTCAACTTCTTCAAGCATGACCTTCTGAGCCTTTCTGGTTGTTTGCTTGTATGCTTCATGGGCTTGAGCAACATTCTGTGCTTTTTGTAACGCTCCCGAGGGCGTTAAGGGTCGACTTGACCTAAGGGGATGTGTGGAGATCCTGCTAGCACGAGGGACGTTCTACCTGTGGTAATGATACGTCGCTAAGGTCCGGGCTTGACCCTTGGTACCTAGGCTCAGCACGTGTGACTTGTGAGTGAGGACGAACAAGTCAATTCTTGGAGTAGCTCGCAAGTGCTACTAAGACTTATAGAAGAGAGTAGGCCTTCGACAGTTGCCTAAGACTGATAGAGTTGAAGCAAGACTAGTATTAAAGGGTACTCCGCAAGGAAGGGCCTTTAATACTCTAAATCATAGTGGTAAGGGTAGAGAGGGGCTCCTTCTACACTCAACACTATGAAGATGATCGAGTAGATTCGGGAAATAACCAAGTCGAGCTTGGGGTACAAGGTACTCTACAGCGCGACTTATATAGTACAGAGGCTCCCCTTTTGGGACAACCCGTTATGGTACATATGATACTAAGGTGAGTCAGATCAAAGTGAAACAGAAGTGAAACGTATGAGTCTGACTCCTTCGACTCCGTCAGAGTCTGAGTCACGGGGCATAGCCCCAAGGCACGTGAGGAGTCACGGCCTTCTGAGTCGCGTGAGACTCTAATTAGTAAGCGTATCGGTAAACGTATCAGGTAAGCATATCATAAGTAAAAAAGGAAAAAAAAAGGTTTTCATAGGCCAATACCGTATCAAATCGTAACACTTTTGCCTGCTGGGCCTTAGGTCTTCAAGGCATATTGTGATGCAGTATTCACCATCATTTCTCTCTCCTCCTTCCTGCCAAGACATCATGTGTTTAGTCACATGACACAGCCAAATGTTGAGACTGGAAAATTGAAAGTTGTTCCTTTTGACTCAGAGCATCTGTAGAAATCAAGAGAAGTTGAAATACCTAGGAAAAAGTTTCCTTGCCTACTCTTTGGGTACTGGGCTTAAATTGGGGGAAGTAGCTTATAGGAACTCTTGCTATACATGTAAACTATAGATCCTATAGACTACAATTGCTGAAATATGAATGTTGCAAATGTAGTAGCAACTGCAAGGACATGTATGTTTGGCTTATGTAACAAGGTGCTGGAAATAGATGTCATCTACCTTACGCAGACTCTCATCACGTGCCCTTCATGGGCCTATTGGCGTTAGCGTAACGTAACGTAGCAACATCTATCAGCCCACCCGAAAAATGACGAAAAAAATGGCTACAAAATGATTTCTAGAAAATAACACCATTCCCTATGCGTATGATGAGCACTGTTCCACCGTCTCATTACACTCCCCATTCTAATTCCTCCACCCCACCCTCTTTGCTCCCATCCATGTTGCGCGTCTTGTTCTCCACGATACTGTCCTCGTAAGGACAGACAGACAGACGAATACATCTAATCAAAACTTCCAATCTGGATCTACTTCCATGGCCCAG
>QFEY01002093.1:0-11639 GCA_003316435.1 Russula virescens | reverse complement strand
GACCTCATATTCCGGGATGTCATAGTGGCTGTTGAAGAAGAAGAGGAGCTTGAGGGTACAGACCTTGAACTAGCTGGTGGAAATAAGGGTGATAACGACATCGGGGAAGGGTTTACCTGGGATGAGCTACTGGTAGATGACAAGGATATATATGATGTTGAGAAGTAGGCTATTATACATACCAAAATTGAATGCTCTACCCACATTACCCACATAAAGCCGCGGCTTAGGCCGAGGCTGGGCCTAAGCCAGCCGGAAGCTGTCAAGACGGCCCAGGCTTCCATTTTACAAAGCCTAGGCTGCCAAAAGCCGGGCCTTAGCTGCGGCTTTCAGGCCAAGCCGGGCCGTCACATCACTAGCCCCATCATCTCACTGCACACTTAATCTAACAACTCCTATAGCCAGTTTAGTTCATGTGAAACATCTCTTTAGCAAGGGTTGACTTGTGCAGTCTCACATTTGGGATTTACTATCAGTTCAGTTAACATATGCATAAATCTGTCTCAAAGAATGGAATAAAACTGGCTTGATAAAGGACAGTAATATAATAGAAGCAGCAACACTGCCAGATATAAATAGGAATGAGGCAGATCTTGAAGATAGAAGGGATAGTATATTGTAGAAATAGTTTACTCTCTACAATAATGCAAACCCATAGTGCCAACCCACATGGGTTTTGGTACCCATAGTACCCATGAGTACCCTTACCCATACCTTGTGGTACCCATACCCATGAGTGTGGGTGTGGGTTTGTGTGGGTATGGGTGAGGGTAAAGGCTGAGTTACCCATGGGTTACCCATGGTGAGCACTACCTCAGAGTGCCAAAGGCCCTTCCCTTTGAAAGCACCCTTTAACACTAGTCAGACTTCTACTCTATCAGTCTTGAGCAACTGTAAAGGCTCATTCAACTCTATAAGTCTTTACTGCACTTGTGAGCAGTAAACTGAACAGACTCAGTAATCTACTCAATTACCTAGAGTCACACATGCTGAGCCTAGGTACCAAGGGTAAGACCAGACCTTGGGAGTGTATCATTATCATTGGATAGAACGCTCTCTCGTGCTAGCAGGATCTCCACCTATTTGAACAACTCTTAGGTCAAGTCAACCCTTAATGCCCTCAGGAGCATTACACAACCCCCTGCACATCAATCATCTCTTTGCAGGGTACCAGGATGACTCCTTTTGTGCAATCATGATCTGTAATCATCATGATAGCATCATACCCTTGAGATTTTGGCAGTTTGGTGATGAATTTAACCCCAATACTCTGGAAAGGTTCTGCCTGTGTAGAAGGGCTAATGGGATGCAGTGGTGGTGGATTCCTATGTGTGATTGGTTTGTTTGCCTGACAGACTGCACACCCTTGCACATATCAAGCTACATAGAGTGAATCTCTTGGCCACCTAGTGTTTCGGCAGCTCCGACTAATTCTTGGCTGAAGCCAGAGCTGCAAGTTGGTGGCAATACTAGCCAAGCCAAGCCTTGTGTGTTTGAGCTGCCATTTTAGTCGACTGCCAATGAGCCAGCTTTGTGTCTGCTTGCAGTGGCTGAGCTGGCTAAGCCCACTCCCTCATTTTGTTTTGTGTCCTGCCCTGCCTTCTGCTGCCTCCTACCCACTTTTTGTTGTCAGTCATGAGTAAAACACCCCCCCCTGGGCCCACTTCCAACCCCAGAAACTCCTGTGCACACATGCACTACAACTACCAACCACTTTGGTCTCAAATTTGAGGATAGACAGTTGATTTTTCAATGGCTCTCCTAAGAGATGGCCCCTTATTTCGTTGGCCCAATGCCCCCCCAAGATTTTCTAGATAATTTTCTTCCAAACAGCCCACTCAACTCTTCTATTGAATCAGGAGTGTTTGCTGGGCTGAGTCAAGCAGCTTCTGAAGCCAATATGTATACCATTTTTGTATGTCTGCCCCAACCATCATCCCTCTTCTTTAAGAAACTGATTTATTCCAGTGCCAATGTGTTTCCCCACGTCTCTCAGGCCTGGATATGGTTGATACATCCCACTCAGGCAATGAGTCATCCAACTTGAAGTTCCCTTTCCTATCTCGGCCTGATTATTCTGTCTATGCAGCAGGTAGCAAACACAAAGGCAAATTCAAGCCCTCTCTCATGGAACTTCTCATTGAGTTCAAACAATCATCAGATCAGGACCCCTTTACACAGATATCTCCTGGCAATTTTGTCGCACTGTCCACACAGTCTGGCAAGTTGGTCACACCAGCCCTACAGAGCCTCTTTATTAATACTTCACACAACGGTTGCAAGGTGGCAGGGCAGATTACTGCCTATGCTACTTTGATGCTTAGTGTTAAGGCTGCAGCAGGCCTTGGACTGGAGAGCTTGCTGGAACGAGGTCAAGTGGACTCTAGCAAGCTATCAGAGGGAGAAGAGGGAGTATACATGCTCACTCTTCAATCTCTGAGAACACAACTTCGTGTAGAGGAATAGATACAGGAATATATTGATTCACAACTTCCGAAGTCTGCGCACTAATGATCAGAATCGATATGAGTGATGAATACCCAAATCAAAGTCCAATCAGTAGAGTAGCTAGTGACGTGCTTGCTTAATGCTCAAGCTTAAGCAGTGTACACCTGCACCTTTAAGCAGGTAGACTAGGTAGAGTCTTGAAGGAGAGAAGCTAGATGGGCAACTGAAAGACTCTGCACACGAGAAACAGGAGGAGAGGGGATGGAACATAAGGCGATCCCTTATCCTCTCGATGCACAGGGTGAAGAAGCTGCAAGTTGAGAATTAAGTCAAGCTTAGGGCTCAACTTTGTACTGGGACCTTCTTAAATACAAGAGGGATCGTAATACTATTAGTACCGATCCTAGGGTCTGGAACAATGCTGGGACACTGCCCACAAGTACAGTATACATCAGGGGCGAGTCAAAATGAATCATCGACATAGCAAATAGTACAGGGATCCTCAGGTGATCCAGAGGGCCTCATGGGGACGTACCAATTAGTAGTACAGTCCAAACAGGTCAGAACATGTATAGAAAATTTTGCATAGCCCATTTCCTGAATGTACCAAGAGTCTGTCCATGACACTTAGTGCCCAGTACCACACACACGTCTTTCTCATTCTCATTTTCAAGGCCTATTATCGATTGATTTGTTGGGACCAAGGTGGGGCAGTTGTCACTGCACCGATAAGTCACATTGACAACTCATACCTTTTAGATTTCCTTATCTGCTTCCATAATGCAGATCCTCAAGCTTGTGGCCACAACATTACCACTGGCATTCCCAACAAGGATGAGGAGTCCAAGGCTCAGGAGCTCAAGGAATTGAAAGGTGCTCCAACACTCATATCTCTATCTATCCCCAACTCCTCATCGCCACCCAAACTGTACTGCTATATCATCACTGCACTGTGTTCTCAACCCAATGTCCCAGTGGGTCACTGGACCTGGGTATCAATCACTTATGATGTCAACAGGGGGAAACGCATCCTCTTAAAGGACTCTTGGCAGGTCTTATTACCCGACATCTTACTGGAAGGCAAAATTTACCAGATGCTCCATGACTACCTTGTTCCCAACATTCCCCATTGTCTTCTGGCCGCAGATATTGGAGAGGACCGCTATCATTCCTCCTGGACACATGAATTCAACAACATATATGGATTGCCTCACCCTTTGGCTCACCTTGTGCCTCATCGACATTATTGCTTGGTTCTGGATACTATTGGCCAACCCCTGGAAAGCTTCATATGTAGCTGTGAATTCGTAACAGCAATACATGATGCTATTGTCAGTAAGTTTGATGTTTGCTCTCCGCTCAGGAATGTAACCTAACTCACATTATAGCCCACAAAGCTGCTTGTGAGGCTGGCATTCTCCATCGTGATATCAGCACTGGGAATATTATGATTGTCGACTCAGGCAGTATACTCATCAATTGGGATCTCAGCAGGCTTCGCCATCCCATAGACAATTGCACTGCCGCACATCAGTACTCATGCACTGTAAGTAAATTGTATGAGGCAGTGTGGCCCCTGATGTATAACGTATATTCTCACCAGGGAACCTGGCAATTTATGGCAGCAAATCTTGTAGAAAAACCCTACATCCCCCATATCCCCTTTTATGATCTTGAATCAGCATTTTGGGTCCTGATGTGGGTTGCACTCGCATACATGCAGACCAGTTGGTCAGTTGGGTTACACTCAAGTTTTCTCAAAGAGACGATGAATCTGAGGGTGTTTATGGACAGTGGAGGGACAAACAAGCTCTCCTTCATGCAGAGCTGTTTCAGTTTGCAGACCCTTGCCATTGACCAGAACCCACAACTTACCCGCCTTGTCCACGATCTGAAGGGCATCCTTACCAACTACCATGAAAACAGAGCATCGACTGAGGGCAATGGTACAGAATGTATTCATGTGGATAATCCAGAGGAAGTGCTGACCCACCATCAAGAGGTACTCAGTGTATTTGACACTGTTCTCAAATCAAACGACTGGCCTGACAATGACAAGGCTCAACATCAATATATAGTGGTATCCAATGACATGCAGATCTCAATGAGCTCAAGTTCCAAGCGATCGAGGGAGGTAGCTGAGGAGAGTGGTGTGTATTCACTGCTGCCTCCAGTGAAGTGGTTGGGAACTGCTTAGGTACTTGCTGTATATAGTCTCATGCCCCTGTTCCCTGTTGCATGTATGCATGTTGTCTGTATTGCGTTGTAATGCTTCTGCTGTCGAGCATCACCCGTCCATTTTTCTGTTGTCATCAATCCTATTTGCAATTCAATTATGTCAGCTACACATGCATGTGCATGATTTGCATCTTCCAACTTGTTGCAAAAAGCCAGTCTATGATTAGACCAAAGCTCCATTCCACCATTTTGCCTATCAAGATTTATTTCTGTCGCCATCAGATGTTACGATCTGTTACGGTATTGGCCTATGAAAACCTTTTTCTTTTCCTTATGCTTACTTGATACGCTTACTGATACGTTTACTGATACGCTTACTGATACACTAGTAATTGGAGTCCCACATGACTCAGAAGGCCGTGACGCCCCACGTGCCTTGGGGCTATGCCCCGTGACTCAGACTCTGACGGAGTCGAATGAGTCAGACTCATGCGTTTCACTTATGTTTCACTTCTGATCTGACTCACTTTAGTATCATATGTACCATAACGGATTATCCCAAAAGGGGAGCCTCTGTACTATATAAAGTCTCGCCGTAGAGTACCTTGTACCCCAAGCTCGACTTGGTTACTTTCCCGAATCTACTTGATCATCTTCACAGTGCAGGTGAAGGGGGTGTACCTTTCCTTCTCCTACACTACGCTCTACAGTATTAAAGGCCCTTCCTTGCAGAGTACCCTTTAATACTCGTCTTGCTTCAACTCTACCAGTCTTAGGCAACTGTCGAAGGCCTATTCCATTCTATAAGTCTTAGTAGCACTTGCGAGCTACTACCAAACGGACTTGTTCGTATCTACTCACAAGTCACGCGTGCTGAGCCTAGGTACCAAGGGTTAAGCCCGGACCTTAGAGACGTATCGTTACCTCAGGTAGAACGTCCCTCGTGCTAGCAGGATCTCCACATATTCCCTTAGGTCAAGTCGACCCTTAACGCCCTCGGGAGCGTTACATCAGACATGTGCAAAATCATGGACATAATCGACCTGGTGTTCTTAGCCATAGAAGTGCACCACTCCTCTCATCTTTCGCTCTCTCTTCGGACCATTCCTGCTCATGACTCCACACTCATCCAGTAAGATTGCTAAGCCACCTGAACCTAGTCCTCATGGGCTGACTGCTCTTCCTGATGCTTCGTCCTGGACCCAAGCAAAGGTGAGTTCCCTCATTTACACAAAGCCTTGAGTCTTACTAAGCCACCGCCCACCCTCTCAGGTCAATCACCAGTGGTGAAAAATTTGGGAGTGGCAATTTCCAACATGTTGGTGCCCATTCACCCCATCAATATCTTGCACTTCTTCATGGCTATCAACAGCCCTGGGCCCAAGGACAGCATACAGCAGCTGAGAGTCTGCAAGGCATGCATGTAAGTGTGGGCCTGATCGCATTTTCATCTACTAACAAACTAGCAGGAGCACTGGTGGAGCTAAGATCTTCAGGGGTGTAGCCAACTATATTTACTCCACCACAAACGACAATCTCCAAAACCATCTCTATGAGCACCATGCTGAAGAGTATGATAGGATGATCGTGGGAAATCACTGGAAATACAAGCTATCAACTCAATCAAACGACTCCTCCCACATGAATTCTGGTGATGTATGTGACCAGGCACTCCCACAATTCTTGCCAGTGGCATTCTTAGACCATCTTGTTCATTTTATTGTTGTGGATGATCAGGTAAGTCCTGATTTTCTCATGCTCTTTCACCCACTCACCCGTCTCTAAGCCAATTCATGTCTTTCAACAACTTTGCATGGTCCTCCATGAGACCCTTGTTGACGCCATCATCTATGGTTGGAAGAAGTCATTCTAATAGTTGGGTTGTTGGATGTAATCTCACGCTCCTGTTCCCTGTCACCTGTATGTATGTTGTCTGTATTACACTGTAGTACACAGTACTGTGCCCTGCATTGTGTCGAGCATTTGTCATTTGTCGTCTGTGATACACCAATATACCGGTTCAATTTGCAATTTGTTTATGTAAGCTACACGTCTCTGCTCGCCCTCTCATCTAACAAGTCTCACATTGAGCCATTGAACACAGTGCAAAAATCATGGACATAATCAAACTACATCCCTTGGCTCTGGCCAGTATTCTTGGTCATAGATGTGCATAACTCAACAACCATTTTAAATGTACAGCACCTCTTTCTCTCCAGCTCTCCCTACTGTTCATGGCTCCACGCTTGTCCAATAAATCTGCTAGGGCACCTGAACCTGGTCTTCATGGGCCAAATGCTCCATCTGTTGCTTCTTCTTGGACTCAAACAAAGGTGAGTTCCCCCATTCTATACCATACCTTGAGTTTTACCAATCAAATTAGGCCGCTGCCCACCCTCTCAAGCCAATCACCAGTGGTGAAGAATTTAGCATTCAAGACGTAGAAAACAATGACATGTCTGATGCAGCTGGCTCAGGTGACACACAGGAGCCAGAACTTGGGAGCGGTGATTCCCAAAATGTTGGCGCACATATAGCCCTCAATATCTTACACTTCTTCATGACTGTCAATGGCCCTGGGCCCAAGGACAGCACACAGCATCTGAGAGCTTGCAAGACATGTGTGCAAGTGTGGGCCTGATTGACATTTCACATACTAACAAAAGGCAGGAAGGAATATGGCACTGACAAAACTAAGATCCCCAGGGGCATGGCCAACTATATTTATTCAAGCTCCACCATGAACAACAATCTCTGAAAGCATCTCTACAAGCACCATGCTGAAGAGTACGACAGGATGGTCATGGGAAATCACTGGAAATATAAGCTATCAACTCAATCAAACGACTCCTCCTCCTGCAAGAATGCTGGCAGTGTATGTGACCGGGCATGTTACCAGCCTCTGGGATTGGGTTTACTGATGTACCAGTGTAAGTTCAGGAACTGGCCTCATGTCTGCCTCATGTACGATATTAGGGTACTGCTATGTTTACCTCATGTTTGCCTTGTGTTTATCTCATGTTTTCTTGTTACTGATGGCTGTGCACCTCATGGAGGCCTTGTGTTAGTAGTCTTAGTCAGCCATCCAGAAGTAGTATATAAGCTACACCTTGCTGTCCCTAAGACAGCAAGTTGAGTCTCCTGTCTCAGTAGTCTCAATATACTTCTCTTCTGCATCTATACTGTGGGTGGCTATAGGATCCAGTCCTATCTAGCGGGAACCCTTACCAGTGCAAGCCTTGGACAATGCTTTAGAGTCATCTCTCTTATTCTCATTATCGACTTAGTGCATCTTGAGCACTACTTAGCAGTCAGACTATCTCTTCGAACCTAGTCTATTGTCAACTGCACCACGTGGTGGTGACAGGGCACTCCCACAATTCTTGCTGGCAGCATTCTTAGACCACCTTGTTCGTTTTATTGTTGTGGATGATCAGGTAAGCTCTGATTATCTGTGCTCTTTCACTTGCTTGCCCATCTCCAGTCGATTCACATCATTGAATGCCCCAAGTTTCAACAACTTTGTATGGTCCTCTGCGAGACCCTTGTCGATGCTGACATCCCTCGCTGTGATAAGATGAGGGAAGCCATTATCTATGGATGGAAGAAGTTGTTCTGGGAGCTGAAAGAGGACCTTTCTGTGAGTTTACATGTTCTGTCCTCTATCTTTATTAACTTTGATCAGTAGGAATCTTGTGGGTGAATCAGTTTCACGGCAGATGTTTGGTCAAATGGGAATATGGTGAGTTTTTTAGCTCTGACTTCACACTGGATCTCCACTGATAAGTCAAATGGACACCTTTCACTAAAAGCTGCGCTCATTGGCTTTCATTGCCTCAAGAAGAGGCACACGGGTCACAACATAGCAAGGACAATCTTATATCTGCTCGATCAGGCCAGCATCACGCTTAAGGTATTTATTCCTTAATATCTATGTGCACGTATATTAACCTCTGCTTCAGATTGGCCACTTCACTCTCGACAATGCCAGGAGCAATGCAGTGGCAATGGAAGAGCTTCAGTCCCTACTGGCCAAATGCAAGATGGCTGACATGGTCAGCTTTGACCATCTGAACAATTGTGTCTGGTGTTATGCACACATCATTAATATCTGCTCCTCTCACATCATCGCTTCCTTCACTTCCACTTCTAAATCATATCTTGCTGGGCTTGAAGTTCCTCTCAATTGTGACTATCCAACTCACAATGACTTGGACTCTGATGACAAGTTGAGTTATTCAAATGACGAAGGCTACAAATTCAAACTTCCTGGTTGCTATGATTGCTGAGGTAACTCCAGGTTCAGGGCATGGGCTGAGGGCATCAAATGTGACCCCCTTAGGTGTGCTTGGAGGGTCATTCATCTCTTGCGTTCTTCTGATGAACATAGGAAAGGCTTCCAGAAGTTCATTCAAGATGGTAACAAGCATGGTTGGTTCACCACAAGGGACAGCGATGGCAAATGTGCTCTGGTTGTAGTCCCAGAACTGCAACTTCTGAGAGATGTGAAGACAAGGTGGGATTCAGTCTATATGATGCTGCTGCATCTACAAGAGCTCTGGCCAGTAAGTTGGTCTCAATCACTGCAACAGAACAGTGAGGACTAACAGAATACTTGACTTAGGCCATTGATATGTATTTTGACACCAAGTTATCTGACCTTTTGTTTTGCAGGCTGTCAGACCTAGACTGGGAGATCCTGGAGGGCTTAGAAGTGGTCTTACTTATAAGTTTCCTACTTGACCTATATCCCAAGACATGTGCTCATCAAACAACAGGTTCCTCACACTTTTCAGCAGAGCATGTCGTCTGAATCAACACCTGTCTTGTTGTGCACTATCTCTCATTTCAAGATGTTCATGACAGAATAGGAAAACCTTGGAGCACAACACAAGATCCTCAAGTTCTGGACGGACATCAGTCTGAACTGGGCCAAGAAGTACTACATTCGAATAGACGAGATGGACGCATATATCATTGTAATGTGTAAGTTTTTATGCCTGGTATGTCACCACTCTGACTGCCAATTTAAATCCAGTCCTCAATCCTGCCATGCGTTTCTTGTGGATTGATGAGGAATGGGAAACCATATATGTCCAGTGCTCGAAAACCATCATTTTGGATCTTGTAAGTACTATCTATTGCCTTATCGCATCTGAAACATATCTTGTGTAGATGTGCTGGTACCATCAGCAGGAATCGTTCATGCCTATCATTGAAGTATCCAACTCCCCTGTTCACCCTGTCCCACACCCCAGAGGTAGAGTGCCTCCAACATGGTTCAGAGTCGAATGCTTGGCATACAAAAGCAAATCCTCTCTCCAGGAGTTCACTGTTGAAGCAGAATACTGAAAGTATGTGTTGGGTGATCTCTCTTCTAATCAGACCAACATCTTGAAATTTTGGGAGGTCAGGCTCATGCTGTTGGATAGTGTGATGACTCAAACTCTGATAGGCCAATAAAACCAAGTTCCCGATGCTGTTTGCAATCACCATGGACTATCTCCCAATCCAGGCCACGTCCATACCATGTGAATGTGTGTTCTCATCAGCAAAGGAGACAGACACTGTGAAACGAAACTGGATAAGCCCCATGCTTATGGAGGCCCTTCAGTTACTCAAATTTGTGCTCAAGAAGCAATGCCTCGACTTCATCAACAGATGGGCAATGCCAGAGGCTGCCATGAGTGAGAAGTCAAAACCAGACTGCGACCCCCTTGGTGCTCTCTTTACAGGCGATTTGGACACTGTGATGGATGACATTTTGAAGGGCCTTAGTACATACGATTGAGAGCAACATGTTTTTTTTTAATAATTACAACAATGATATCTGTGCCACATGCCACCAGAGCATCAGATTGTATGTAGCAGAGATGTAAAGTACAATGTCTGAGTTCCTCAAGGCCTCAACCGCGTTCTCCCCTCAACCATCATGTGCGTCAAAAGATCACTTCTAGCCTCTGAGAAACAAGTTGTTTCTCATCCACCGGATATCTTACACACTGGTGGTCAATACAGAGTAGAAAACCCTTTCAGCACTGGTGAGTGCCACCTGGTGGAGCATCTTTCCAGGAAGAGATTTAGTTGATGTCTCTCTGAAAATAGGGCATGCATCGAGCTCGCCTTCAAAGCTCAGCCATAAGTACAACATGTATACAACAATCTCTGGGAGCACAGGCATCTCTGGATCAGAACACCGGAAGTATGTGTCGGGTGATCTCTCTTCTAATCAGATCAATGTTTGGGAGGTCAGGCTTATACTGTTAGACAGTGCGATCACTCACACTCACACTCTTATAGGCCAATAAGACCGAGTTCCTGACACTGTTTGCAATTGCCATAGACTATCTCCCAATCCAGACCATGTCCATACAGGATAGACCCTGCAGAGCAAAACCCATGCTCATGGAGGCCCTTCAGTTACTCAAATTCACGCTCAAGAAGCAACGCCTCGATTCCCACCTCCTTAGCACTTTCTTTGCAGGGTGACTCTGACACCGTGATGGATGATATTTGGTTATTTTAGTATATACAATTGGGAGAATGTTTTTTTTAAATTGCAACAATGATATGTCCGCCCTCGAGCATTGTATGAGTGACATAAAATACAATGTTGGAGTCATTTCTCAACTGAGTGCCAACTGATGATACACAACACCATTCCCCCTCTTTTCTCTTCATATTGATGGCCACTACGTGTGCTCAAAGACCATTTCTAATTAGTGCTTAAAAGTCCGGTCCGGTCCGGTTTTAATTGCCTTTTATGGAAAAACCGGAACCGGACCGGTCTGACAAATTTCCATAAATGGCAAAGAACCGGACCGAACTGATAAAAACCGGTCTACATCGGTCCGGTTTTGGGTCAAAAACTGGTCCAAACTGGTTCAAACTGAGACTGGTCACAAAACTGGCCAAAACTGACAAAAACTGGTCAAAACTGATTCAAACTGCACTGTCGACACTGTCGAGAGCACTGTCGACACTGTCGAGAGCACTGTCGACACTGTCGAGAG
>QFEY01002091.1:0-13282 GCA_003316435.1 Russula virescens | reverse complement strand
TATTCATGTCGAGATCAACTATAACATCACCTTCACAGTAATCGTCAATATCTCTCCTTGACACTGCCCTTTCCTATCAAACACCCTGAATTGAGTAACGAGGCGACAGGAAATCAATTTCGACCACGAACCCAAGCTTTCAGCACATTTCCGCCTGCAAAGATGGTGGCAAGTTGACGGCATGATTCCAACTAACAAATGAAATCCTATTGACATTCTCAACATCGTTTCGAAGAGGGAAATCAGCTCGCAATCCTCATTCTTTCTACACTACCGAACCCCAATAAGTGGTTAAACCCCCTTGTAAAGGTTGTGCGGACCTGCCTGGGGCTTTGGAAGTTTGATCTTGGCCTCGGATTAGGGTGGCGAAGCAGCGGGAGTAGCGGGACTGTTGTAGGATTATTAGGTGCGCCCCGTCTTAAATGCCGCTTTCACATTTCAACAGAATTGCTTGTCGTATAGCGAATTGTCTTTACCCCTGGCTCTCTCCCTTACGAGAATCGAACTGTCGACGCTGCCCACTGAACGCTCGCATCAGCCAAACCTCTGCATCTCCTCCCACCATTCATGATCGATACTCCTATACTTAAAGATACCACAAATACGCCGAGCGCTCTTAGGAGACCACCGCTGCGCACCCGACGTTCACATTTATCGCCATTCAGCGTCGAACTCCCAAGCGATGCTAAACAGTGGTATCAGGTGAAAACGGCAGGCAACGCTATCCGTGATCTCGTTCAAGGATGGACGAGAGCGTGACTTGCAGGGACTCACAGAGATGTGTAAGCGGAGGTTCGACTGAGGGGTATGCTCAAAGAGATGTCATAGGGAAACGTCATCTGGTGCTGTGTTGGCAGGCGGGCCAAACGCGGCGACAGCGGGTGCGCGGACTCTTATTTGTGTGTTCTCCTCTCTTATTTCTCTTGATCATCACCTCCTTACTGACTTGTTGATTCCTTGAAATGGTTGTCCATAACGTGCCCATCTCGCCACTTCATCGCCCTCCTTGCCAGGTTTCGTTCTCAGGGACGAAGCCTCATCACCGTGAAACACCGTCGTCTTGGTTCAAACCCGGCATACTACCGTTTACCAATCGCCTGCTACTGCTCCAAACGTATCTTGTGATATCCACGACTCGGAAAATCACACACATGGCAACCATTCGTTGCCAATCGCGGACTTTTACTGGCCCGCGAGCGCACAGCAACTTGCGCCAACACGAACCGGTGTTGGGACCGGAGCCGACGCATTGCCAGCACCGCGTGGAGGCCCATCACTCCGAGAGGGATCCAGGGACCGGACGAACACAAGCCTAAGATCGCCCGTGGTCTGGCTGACTTTGCCGTGCGCTGGGGCGCGTGCCAACTAAGATAAGTGAGAGTGACGTGAGGCAGGCCCCACTGGCGCCAGAGGGGATTGAAACGCTGTATGAGGCGCTGTTTTTGCGCGTCGCTGGGCTCACGTTGATTGGCTTGGATGGGTGAACCAAGGTGAAATGGCGGCTCTTAGAATGTGGACGACACCCTATACTAGAACTTATAACGGCTTTCTGCTTGCGGTGCCGGGCTGCCAATGGCTGATACATCCTGCTATCGAGTTCAGATGATGCATGTACAGTATGTCGCGAATAACGAGAGGTCCCGTTGGCTTGACTTTGGTACATGCAGTGTAGAGTGCGTCCTGAAGAGCGACCTCCGAAATGCCGACAAGCACCGGCTGATTGTCTGTGCTAAAGCGGCCTCCATGAGGGGGGGACATAACACAACTCGTTGACCCTCCTGGACAACATGACTCGGGTCATGGCACCGTGCAATGATACTTCGCCCAGGCCATGTCCAAACCTTGAACCCCATCACCCATGAAGGGTAAATTGAACTCGCACTTTAGGAGTTTATTGCGTAGAAATTATTCAAAAATACAGTGTAACTGTAACAAAGCATGCCGAGACATCATATAACGAGATATGACGAAGATGAAGCAAGAGAAAGTATTGTCTATAAACAGGAATCCAGTTTGATGGTAAAGAGTCCGTGGAGGGCACCGCTCAACCATTCGAGGGGGGGATCGGCGGCAGCGGCATCGGTCGAATGTGAGGCGCCCATGACAGGTGCAGCAGTCGCGGCAGCAGTGGTGGTGGCAGATGTGGCGGTTCTGAATGGATAAGGATAGGGTGATCTGAAAGCTGGCGCGCAGAAACAAATGGCTTTATCGCTTCCTGCACAGGTCCATATGACTCGAATCCTTCCAAGAAAATATTTTTCAGAACAGGTAACACCTCCATGGTCCTCTCTCCCGTAAGCTCTTGTAGTGCACCGGTAACAAAGGGCACAAACTGCTTGGACACGTACAAATTCTGGACAGCGATGAACGGGCGGAAAAGTTCGAGCCATTGCGAGGAGTCCATGTCGTCCTTCCAATCCAATGATGTACCCCGAGTAAGCTCACAAACGCTGAGGTGTTCCACACTAGAGAGGGGCAAGTGCCGGCCACATACCTGTGCCAGCGACAAAAGCTGCCAATCTCGCTCTTGACATAAGATAACCAACTCGATTCGAACAGGTAGTCCAAGCCGAATCGTGATAGTATCCCGGCTAAACAGCACCCAGGCTGGGATGAGTGGCTCGAAACCTTCCGCTTGAACGATGAGCCTGCGGAGTCTTGGAATGTCAAAGATGAGATCCATGAAGAACCGTAGGTTGAGCCACTTGAGTAGAGGGATATGTGTTCGAGCGAGGACTTCTTCAAGGTACTCACTGGCGCCCTTGAAGTAAAAGGTATCGAGGGCAGGAAAGACTACGCGAGCAAGGGAAGGCAACTCTATTTGGAGAGGAGGGCGAGATAGAGGGGATCGGAATCCAAGGGTGAGATATTCGAGATTGGGTAACGCGGCCAGGCAGGTGGACATATCTTCGGGTGAAATGTACCCAGAATCCGGGATATCGAAAAGTTGAAGAATGACGATGCGAGTGGCAGACAAAATAAATTTGGGAAAGGTCGGAAATGAGATGCCGATTAAGACGAACCGTTCTAGAAGTGGGGCAGATCCACCCAAGAATGCTTCGGGAAGCACAGGTGCAGACTTATCACTCGAGAGAAGATGGAATCCTGCCACACGCGGAAATGGTTCTTGCATTACGGCGACTAACCGTTCCAAAGCAGGACCATCTCCGACAATGAAGATCTGGGATATGCGATCGCGGCATTCAACTGCTGCAATGATGTTTTCTAAACCTTTTTCACCCGCCTGAAGCATGGAAGGGCAAAATACGGCGATAGGGAAGGGTGGCCAGCTATTCAGCGATATTCTCGTGGGTGTTTTGGCGGTGCAGATGACTTGCAGCTCCAGACGAAGAGGTGATCCAAATACAATATCCCGCCATCTTCGACACACATGTGTCAGCTTTTGCCACTTCCATGCGGAGAAGATGCCTCCCATAATATACGATGAGGAATCCTTTCTGTAAAAATCAAAGATTTCTAGGAGGACATTGTCGGGAAGCATGTCAATCGTTGCCTGACCTACAGGAGCACATGAAATAATTCAGCGGCTGTTGCAGATGCTGCGCGAAATACACACCTTGACGCAGTCCTCTATCAAGTTCTTGTTCTTGGAGAGGTGATGCTGAAAATTTCTTCATTCTGGAGCCATCAAATGGATCATCGCCTTGATTCGAAGACGGCACGATGCTAGGATATACACCATCGTTGTTGAGTTTAGAACTTCAATTGGACGGTCTGCCCTTTGGACGTACTTGTGAGAAGTCATTGGTGACGATTTGGCGTCAGGTGGTGTAAATGTTTGTCTCGAGTCGCAGTATGATATATGGTTAATATGATTGACTATAAAAAAAAATTACGAGAGTCGGTCCTTACGCCACCCCACAGCCACCACTTGCATGCCCCTCCTATCGGACTCACTCCGCGACTCGGTTCAATTTCTTCATGTCGACAACATCACCTCCATCGTAATTGCCAATGTTTCGCCTCGACATGGTGGTTTTTCCGATCAAATACTGGCACCTCCGCAATTCCGAGTCGTCAACCGTCGACCATTCTTCGTTCACGACTTCGCGCTCCTCGAACTTCCTAGTCTCCTTCCACCGTTTGAAAGTGGCAAGTCTCATTCTTTTCCATATTACCTATCTCCGATGATTTGTTAGATCCCCTCGTCAAGGTTGTGCGGACCTGCCCCGGGGTGTTGCCAGTTTGGCCTTGGCCTCGGATTCGGGTGGTGAAATAGCGGGACTGTAATCTGTAGGACTGTTAGGTTCGTCTCGAGTGTCGCCCGAACATTTCAAAAGGAGAATTTCTTGTCATATATTAACGAATGACCCTTATACCTGGCGCTCCTTACGAGAATCGAACTGTCGACGCCGCCACGCTCGCATCAAACCAAACCTTAGCATCTCCTTCCACCATTCATCGCCGATTCTCCTATACTTAAAGACTTCATAAATACGTCGAGCGCTTCTAAGGGACCACCCCTGCTTCCCCAACGGAGCGGAATGCTCGCGACGCCAATCGCGCGAGCGTTCTTGTCTTTGCATTGGGAAAATCTACAGAGCTTTGCACACCACATTCATTACCCCGACAAGGCCCTTGCAGACACAGAGCCACTGCGCAGCGAGGTCGACGGGGCATGGAAATCGTCGTCGTTGACGTGACTCATATGAACCACTCACGGTGCCGTAAACAATACACCGTCGGGCCCGCGCGACCTTCCCCGCCTTTCTCCCCCACCTACAACACCCCACTGTCATCGTCACCTGCGACATCCGGATCGAATACTCTACAAATGCCACTGTCAATGGCGATCCCAAGTTAGTCGCGCGTAAACGCTGCCACAAGTGTGGTAGGCGCAAGAGCAAGATAAGCCTACGTCTCCTTGTGCCCATTGGGCCATTGGCGCTCGCGCTCAAACGTTTGGGGGAATTCTGACAGCTACAACAAGATGAAAGGTCGTCTGGCCTCAGAACAGGCTTGTGATGGGCAAATCGAAAGTGGGGGCAATGGCTACGATGATCGCGATGGAAGTGCGATGGAAATCTCGTCTACTACTGTAGTCAGGTGCGTGAGAGCACACTCACCACTCGTGTCATTCTATTAATCTATAGTTGCTGCCCTTACTCTTATCCACATCTGAGCATGTATCCCGCCCACCTTTCCATTCTCGTCCCCCCTTTGGAGACCTTGTTATGCAGAAAGCGAACATGTTGCAGCTGCCAAACGATTTGTTACCTCTAAGCATCCGTACGTCCCATAGCGGCAATGCGACCACGCGCAGCTACATCCGACACAGAACAACCATCCTAGCACTCTCCTAGCTCCGTGCCTGACCCCTGCGGTCTGCTTCATCCGCACTGACCTTTTCTCCCCCATCAAATACTACCACCAGTCCCAACTACCACATTACAAGTCGGGTGTCAATGACGCAGGCGGGGGTTGCGCTTAGCGCGGACCTGATCCCGATTTATGCCTCCATCTTCACTGTTGTCACATGGCCAGAACACCGACTTATTGCCGTACCCACGTTGAATCCTTCCTGATGCGGCTGCTCCCTCAAATTCTCCTCTCTTAATGCCAATGGCAGTAGAAACAGCACGCAGGTGCTCGAAAATTCATCGTAGCATCGGTGACTTCCCACAACTTGGCGGGGACTCGCGGACACACTTGTGGAACATTCTGCTGTCATATAAGGACGTAACTGGGCCGCATATTATGATGCCTCAGCGCGCAGAGCTAAAGGGTAATAGTTCAAAATGCTGTCTTTCCGGGATTGTACGGTATCTTTGTTTCGTCACCGAGCCTTGTATGGGGTTACACCCAGATAGAAATTACAGTGGTGCTGGAAATAGAGTCTGTTTAGTTGCTCCAGAAATGGAGTCTAGTTGTAATTGTGAGAAATACAAGTCACAAGTCATTGGTTGGAACTTGATGTCAGATTGTCTTCGGCTATGGCCGGATGCTGCGTTTTTATCCCCTGCGACTCAGCGGAGTCGTAAGTGAAGGATGACAAAATAATAAACTAACCAACGAAGATCCAAGAGCGGGCCAGTCGAGTACTAGATCTGCGCTTCCTCCTGCTCCTGATGTCAGTATACCGGACAACACGCCTATGCAGAGTGAGGCGGCGCCAAACAACGAAAGTATGTACGGAACTGCCCGTGGTACACGTGTAAGGGCAGAATGATAGCAACTTGAACTTGCCAGCGCGGTATTTCAGTTCTGAATGTTGGTTCCCAAACGCGAGCAGACCAGAGAAAACCCCAGCTACGCCGAGCGAGGCAGCGTGCGAAAAAGAAGGGCCAAAGCGGAACTAGAGCCGGACCTGGGGCATCGCAAGGGACCATCACGGTGATATACTGTCAGTGCGACGTGTCGATCCCGGTGTTAGGGAGAGGGTCCGAGCAAGGCAGACGGAACGAGAGCAATGCCGGATACAGGCACACGGGCTAGCTTTTCGTGTCACCGTAATTGCGAATGATAAATTGATAATCTGCTCAATATTCTAGGTTCACCGCAATAATTGATCGTGTATCTAAAGGTTTAGATTTTGCTTCGTACCGCATGCGTACCCATCATCGCTACTATTGTACCCTCTGAGTAGGTTTTTATGCCCGGATCCATCGTTTCACGCCTCTCTCTCCAAATCATTCTCGGGGCTCATTCCTTGAGGTTTGTCGCACAGGTTTCCATTCGGATTCGTAGATAGCCTAGTGCTCTGCGGCATGCCAGCGGGATGTTGCTCGCAGACCATATGCACGAGCACAACAGGCAGGCGCTGGGTATTTGTGAGCATGCGATGACCTCTCTCGAGGTCCGAGCCCCTCATGCTACCAAAAAATCGAACCACATTGAGCGTGATGAAAAGATGTGAAGAAAAACAGTCGTACACGTCGGTGTAGGAGCCAAAGTTCACTAGAGAGGTGTACATCCGTGTTTCAGTGATCGATGATGAGACCAGCGAGGGCATAAAGGTTATCTAATTGATGAGCGTGTATAAGTGCTCTCCTCATGGTAGAAAAAAACGCACCATATCAAGGACAGCTGACATTAGAAGCAGGTCAATATCCTTCAAGAACAATTGGAGAGAAGAACATACAGTTCTTGTTCAAAGAAAGGAGTGTCTACAGAGAAAATGGCTGAGTGACGAAGAACAAGTAACTTCGCTATACTTGCCATTGTAGTGAGCCCCATTCCTGTGGCAAACAGAAGGGAGATAATTCCCTTCCGAGGGAGGATACATTAGGGTATTGTAAATACTACGATGTTTACCAAGAAATGCCGCCTCCACTCACCTGCTTCCAGAGGAGGTGTCCAAGATTAAGCATCCCTCCGGTATGGCTACGTATCCGAAGCAAACCCACGAGCATCGTAAGAACCAAGATGGTCTTGGCACCGTACCCAATCACGACGGCAAGTTTAACACTCTCCATGTTGGGCAGAGTGCAGGGATAAGATCCACCTAACCATGTAGAGCGGAGCTGTAAGTAGGTAAGCACATGAAACAATAACTGAAATGGATTCCTTGCCCGTAAGACACCTGATGCCGAACCATAGTCGTCAGGGACTCCCGCTCGTATGCGAGGGAGAAGAGGGAGAAGGACTTGCCTTGTGTGACGAATGCAAGTTGGGTAACCCATATACTGATTGCGAGAGCCATGACGACTTTATTCCTGTCCCAGATGGCGATGCTGATAGGCTCTATGAGTATCAAGTCGACTCCAAGAAGCTCGAAGTAATGGAGAAGCAAAGAAGATTGGACTTACGTACGAAGCATCAGCAAGCACAAAGTCGCGGAAAGCGTCAGGTAGCCAAAGACCTGAAATGAGGAGTGCAAAGTGCTATCTCATCTCGGACCGGAGAACATCGGAGAGCTTACTCACGAATATGAAGATGACCCAGGCCTTGAGGTTGTAACCCATCAGACTCGCGAGTCGCGCATAGAGTAGACGTATGGCACATTACGCACCTGACAGTTGAGAGGCCGGGAAGCATCAAGATCTGCCAGCGAAAGGGCTATGAACATAAGGGTGGCCAAACGGACAAAGGAATAGATCTACTACGCCAGAGATCAATCAATTCGAGGCTCCTGGGTGGGCAATGGGACACCCAAAAGCGCGAGTCAGATACTGACCCAAATTGTCCACCGGTAAGGACGATGTCCTCGGATGACACTCCACTCGTAGTCAAGAGTAGTTACAAACTCCCAGCTAGGATGTAGAGGGTAGTTGAGCCGCGTAACATATTGTCGGAGAAATAGGAATGGTACACCACCGTACTGACTGAGACTCACATGTAGATACCAACCGTAACGTGGCAAAGCTTTGTGAGTACCACTGTCATAAGATATGCCCGATTAGCTTTCCAGGTTAGCACGGATCTAGGCCAGGAGCATACACACAGTATTCATGGGCGATAACAACAGGATTCTGGAAGTCAACCATCCTCAAGCTAGTAGAAAGTGTTGGATGGATAATAGACGCAGTGGCTTGAGTGTAGGTTGGGGTAGCAGGGCTATGCACAGAGCTTGACAAGCTTGACAGCCCGTCATTTATATACGGATAGTGTCGAGATAAGGAAGGTATCACATCGTTTCCTATATGGAGCCCCTTAGGGGATGGTGCAGTATACCCACCGAACAGATGGAAAAAAACCTATCCATCAACGGCATGATGTGTCCGAGTCATCAGAAGATTCAAGACTGATAGATAGGATGGGTCACATGATTTTGATGATGCTTTAGCACCCTCCGAGTTGAAACAACCCGACTATCGAACGAGAAGTGAGTAGTGCGATTCAGTTTTCAAAGAAGCTGAGAGAGCTTAGTATCACCAAAAGGTGACAGCCACTTCACGACTTGAAAGTGCGGTGTCTGTCCAAAAGCATGGTAAAGGCTCTCGGTCACTCGGCGCCGTGTACAGTGTTTTTATGTTTTGTTTACTGTAATACTACTACGACTTCCCATTCGAGGTATTTGTACTTTAAGCTTCACAGACTCAGATCGGCAACTTGAATGACCGGAGGCTCTGTCGTTGTTTGGGATCCCTTTTGGCGCCCATGAGCAACTGTATACAACAAAACAACATCCTTTCCTGTGCCTGTGATCCGCATCAGCCAGGAATGGAAGATGTCGGAAGCAATTGAATATGACAGGTGTCGTGATGAAATGATCATCATATGATTCGTATCACGGTACGTGCTTTCTGGCGTGTCACATTCATTCATCGATCTATGATATATGATATACGGTGCACGATGCCTTTCTCTCTGTTTCGCCGGCCTTTTGATTAATCACGACATGTATGACATCTCAAATCGAGGACTCGGATGTAGGCTGCCCACTGGCAATGTAAGTGGGTGCGCCTAGTATTGGTGACTACAAAACCATGGACGCTGCGTGTTAACCATCACTATTACAGCGGTGTCAGTAGAGTAGTACGCCGTATCATAATGCATTACTATAATACCCTGGATCTACGATGGAGGGCATAACGCGAGTTATATTGGAGTATTGATAGCAGGGCGCGTCTGCAGAAAGCACAGATATGACCCAAAAATGCTATATTTAACGGCCATTTCGCTTTTGTTCAGTTCTAATGATACAAGCTGCGCAACATTTAGTGTTACTATAGGCGTTGCGGTGCCGTTGCCTAACCTACATTGAAATGAGGAAACCCTTGGGGTAACGGTTCAATTCTAACACTTACTACCCTTATCCTCTTAAGCCCCTTTATACCCTCTCAAAAATTGACATGAGATTAGGAGCGTGTAGTCCACATGACGATTACCGGAGCATCTTACCCTGAGGCTTCACACAACTGAATTGACGTGCTCAGGCTACAATGGATGTTGTAGAATGTGTTACTGGGTTGCATGATGCGAAAAAGATTAAGTAACACACCGTTAAGGTACTGCTCACGATCATAGCCAGCTGCGCAAAACCCTATGGACGCTCATGGTGGCGAATTGGTGGCGAAGGGCAAAAGTACACAGTCTGTGGCTGTGTGCGGACTCAGAGGCGCCGGCCCGCCCCAGCATTGCCGCATCCCGCATTCCGTTGACTTGCGGTGGCACTGTTTTTCTTTCGAACAACACATCTTTGGTCCATCTTCATCAACTACTTGGTGTTACCCTTTCTCTCTCTCCATTCTAAAATTGAGTACTAGGTGGTGATAGGAAAATGACCGCACTCTCGTCCTTCTGTCACCCACGTCGCCACCTGCAAAGGTCTTGCGGCCGTCTCCATGATCGAACCTCCTTCGAACCCAGTCCCAAGTAAACTCCAATACCTTCAAGATATGGAACTGAGGAGTTGACGGCACAATCCGAACCAACGATCCATATCCTATCCTATTCCCACTTTCCGCAACGATGGAGAGAGAAGTGTGCTTGTGAGCCCCTCATTCACTCATCCTGATTCCTGACAGAGTTCGTTCTCAAGGACGAAGTTTCACCCATTTGCCAGTCGCCTGCTGTTGATCCAGACGTACCTTGCGGTGTCCACGACATAGAAGATCACACGCAGCAATGGCTTTTACTCAGCCACTAACGCACAGCAATTTATGCCAGCACGAACTGGTGTCGGGGTGAAGCCATTCCATCGCCTGCGGACGCACATCATCCGGAGCGCGATCCAGGGACAGGACGAACACACGCCCAACATTACCCACGCTCTGACCGACTTTGCTGGGCACTGGGACACGCGCCCACCAAGGCTCTTTTCTGCCAGTGAGATTGACGCAGGACAGGTGCCGCTGGCGCTAGAAGGAGTTGAGAGCCTCGGCGGAACGTTGTTGGTGTGTGTCGTTGGGCTCACGTTTGACCGACACAGATGGGTGAATGGAGGCGAAAAGGCGGGTTCTTGGGGTATTGAAGGTTCTCTATACTAGACTTTAAGGTAGCTTCTTCATCGGCTGATTGCAGTGAGCGGGCTGTCAATTGGGTTCAGACAATATAGGTACAATATGTCCATCACGAGATTCGTTGGCTTAGCTTTCGATTACATATTGAGAGTAAGCTGAAGAATGCGTGGCGCGCTGCAAAGACTAAAGCAGTCTCACGATGGAGCTCTGTAACAGTTAGAGTGCTTAATGCTCCTCGATGGAATGAATGACACACTTTGGTCAGGACGTGTACGAACTCTGGACCCCATCAGACGTGCTTCAATTATTGAAGTGTAAACTCCTAATGTAGGAGTCAATTATGGTGGGAATAATGGTAGAATAACAAGAAGAAAGTGCAACCGTGATAGAGGCTACGCCTAAGAAGGTAAGCCTCGAAGGAGAGAGTTAGGTGAAAGGAATGCCCGAGAGCTGAAGGCGGCACTCGTGGACCCGACTCCCGAGGCGAAGCAAGGTGACTTGAGACGGAGAAGGATCTTCGCGTTGAGGTCGCTGAGAGGCAAGGCGGCTCTAGAACAGCAAGACCAGTTGAAGAGGAGGAAAGACGGAGGCACATAAGAGAACAAGAATGAATGACCGAATGTGAGGGGTCAACTGGATTCCACAGCACAAAACGAGCTTATATACATGAGAGACCGTTGTAATCTAAAGTGGCCATCCGAGAACATCGAGAGTAAGGTAATGAAAGAAAGTACAGTACATCGTGGGATGCAGAGCTGGGGTGGAGGCCGTCGATGAGGCCTAGAGGGCCGCAATGGGGTGAGTCACGTGCTGGGCGATCGAGTGGTGTTGGAGTAGGTAGCTGACGTGCGAGCATGGCAGAGTGCTGGGGAACAAGGGAAGCAGAGACGATGAGGGCGATCGATAGGTAGCGAGGGCGCGAACCCTTCGGAGACGAGACGAAACGGGGACATGGGGACAGACAGGACAGGAGGGAAACAGAGGCGATGTGGTGCTTGCAGGGATCGCATCCGGAGTCACCGATACTCCCGTATGCGAGTGCCTTCCATATGCAATGGCAAGGCATACCTTTCAAAGGATACCAACTTCGAGACATCATACAACAAAATAAAAGGATGACGAACCAAGAGAAAGTAAAGTATCGGCTATGAACAGGAATCTAGATTAATAGTAAAGAGTCTGTGGAGAGCATCCGTCAAGGATCCCCGGGAAGCCTCGAGT
Source organism: Russula virescens (assembly GCA_003316435.1). NCBI lineage: Eukaryota > Fungi > Basidiomycota > Agaricomycetes > Russulales > Russulaceae > Russula > Russula virescens. The sequence continues at coordinate 1,196 of QFEY01002091.1, read as the reverse complement.
AAGGTGGTGGCAGTGGCGGTGGCTCTGAATGGATAACGATAGGGTGGTTAGAATGCTGGCGCGCGGAAAGAAATGGTGTTATCGCTTCCTGTACGGATCCAGATGGTTCAAACCCTTCCAAGAAGAGGTTCTTCAGAAAAGGTAAGACCTCCATGGTCCTTTCCCCCGTGAGCTCTTGTAGGGCAGAGGTGACAAAGGGCACAAATTGCGTGGACACATACAGACTCCGGACTGCGATAAATGGGCGGAAAAGTTCAAGCCATTGCGAGGAGTCCATGTCGTCCTTCCAATGTAATGATTCTCCTCGATTAAGCTCACAGACGCTGAGCTGCTCCACGCCAGAGAGAGGCAAGTGCTGGCCACATACCTGTGCCAGCGACGAAAGCTGCCAATCTCGCTCTTCACATAAGATTGCCAACGTGAGTCTAGGAAGCCCAGGGTTAATCACGATCCTCCTAACATCAAACATCACCCAGGCTAGGCTGAGTGGTATTAAGCCTTCTGCTTGAACAATGAGCCTGTGGAGTCTTGGAATGTCAAAGATGAGATCCATGAAGAACCGTAGGTCGAGCGACTTGAGTAGAGGGACATGCGTTCGAGCCAGGAGGTCTTCAAGGTACTCGCTAGCGCCTTTGAAGTAAAGGATAGCGAGAACAGGAAGGACTACGGGGGTGAGGGGAGGTAAACTTACTCGGAGAGGGCGAGATAGAGGGGATCGGAATCCAAGGGTGAAATTTTTGAGATTGGGCAACGCGGCGAGGCAGATGGCCATTTCTTCGGGTGAAATGTACCCAGAATGAGGGATATCGAGAAGGCAAAGACGGGTGATGCGAGTTGCAGACAAAATAAATTTGGGAAAGGTCGGGAATGAAATGCCAATTAAGACGAACCATTCTAGAAGTGGGGCCGATCCACCCAAGAACGCTTCGGGAAGCACAGGTGCAGACTTATCAAATGAGAGAAGATCAAATTCTGCCAGACGCGGAAATGGTTCTTGCATCACGGCGACTAACCGTTCCAACGCAGGATCATCTCCGACAATGAAGATCTGGTCTATGCGATCGCGGCATTCAACTGCTGCGATGATGTTTTCTAAACCCTCCCCACTGCCCCGAAGCGAGGAACGGGTAAATACGGCGATAGGGAAGGATGGCCAGATATCCAGCGATATTCTCGTGGGTGTTTTGGCAGTGCAG
>QFEY01002090.1:0-42552 GCA_003316435.1 Russula virescens | reverse complement strand
GGAAACTCTCCGTCGTTGTCCCCAGACCAAAATTCGGCGTGCTCTGGATCAATTGCCCGAGTCGTTAGACGAGACGTATGAACGCACGTTACTCGGAATACAGAAGGAGAAACAAGAATATGCCCACCGGTTATTCCAGTTCCTCAGTGTTGCTGTTCGCCCACTTCACGTCGATGAGCTTGCCGAAGCGCTTGGCATTTGCTTCGACGATGGACAACTACCTCGATACTGCGCAGATTGGCGCTTAGAGGACACGCAAGACCTCGTTCTATCCTCATGTTCCAGTCTGATTTCGGTGGTCGATGTGGACGGCTCGCCGGTGGTCCAGTTTTGTCATTTTTCTGTCAAAGAATTCCTGACATCTGATCGGCTAGCCACATCGACAAAGGACGCATCCCGCTACTATGTTCACCCACATTCCGCACACACCATTCTTGCCCAGGCTTCCCTCAGTGTCCTCCTTCATCTTCGTGACGACGTGGACAAACATAACATCAAGAATTTTCCATTTGCGCAGTATGCTGCACGACACTGGGTGGACCATGCACGATTTGAGGACGTGTCGTCAAGAATCCAGGGCGCGATGGAACATCTGTTTGTTATAGACGATCCATCGTTTGCAACATGGATTTGGATATATGACATCGACTATCCTTTCCGACAACACATGTTCGAGGATCGCCCACCACAACCAGAGGCTGTCCCGTTATACTATGCCGTGCTTTGTGGATTCCGCAAACTTGTCGAACACCTGATTTCCAATCATCCGATGGACGTCAACGCAAGTGGCGGCAACCATGGTTCGGCGGTGAATGCTGCATTTGCGAAGCGGAATGTGGAGATGGTGCTACTGCTCCTTAAACATGGTGCGGATATCAATGCCAAGGATTCGAGAGGGTCAACCCCATTGTGTCTAGCATCACAAGTTGGTGATAGTAATAATTTTGAGTTATTGCTCGCGCACCACGCAGATATCGACTTGGCAAATTATGAGGGCGAGACTCCATTGTTCTTGGCGGCACTTGAAGGAGAGTTTGAGATCACTCAGGTGTTACTACGTCACGGCACAACTGTAGACGCCAGACAAGATAATGGCTGGACTCCATTGAACGCAGCGTCGCAATGTGGACACCTAGATATCGTGCGCTTGTTGATCCAGAGCGGCGCGGCTGTAGACTCCCCAGACAACGAAGGCTGGACTCCATTGAAAGCAGCATCGCGATATGGACATCTAGATATCGTGCGCTTGTTGATCCAGAGTGGCGCGGCTGTAGACTCCCCAAACAAGGACGGCTGGACTCCATTGAAAGCAGCATCGCGATATGGACATCTAGATATCGTGCGCTTGCTGATCCAGAGCGGCGCGGCTGTAGACTCCCCAGATAATTACGGCTGGACCCCTTTGTTTACCGCGTCATCAAATGGGCATCTCCATATCTCGCAGCTCTTGATACAAAGTGGCGCAGCCGTAAATTCCCATGATCACAAAGGTCAGACTCCATTGATACTCGCGTCACAATGTGGTTACTGCCATGTTGCACTGGAATTACTGGACCACGGTGCAGCAATAAACGTTCAAAATTACGACCTTTGTACTCCTCTGCACCTTGCATCAGCCCACGGCCATCTCAACATCGTAGAACTACTCATAGAGCGCCACGCAGTCGTTGACAAACGCGACAAGGACCAACGAACATCATTGGATCGGGCGGTGGAGTATGAGCGACTCGACATCGTCCGTGCGCTTGTCAAATCTGGGTCAAGCCCCAACTATCAAGATTGTAATGGTTGGACACCGTTGCATACCGCGGCCTATATTGGGCATCTTAGCATCGTCAAACTGTTACTCGAGTCAGGCGCGGATGTCGATACGCGAAATAGCAGCGGTCTGATTCCCTTAGACGTCGCATTGGCCAGAGGGAACCGCGAGGTCACGAAGTATCTGGCGAACCACATGGGAGTTATGGACCCTTTAGATGGCATAGATGTGACTCCATCGAACAAGAACCCTTATATTATGAGTCCAAACGCTACACCTGCATCCGCCGGCAATGTGAAACTCACAAATATCCCTGGCGACCCTGGGAAGATTTCACTGTGTGACGCATCTGAGGAGGGGAATGTCAAGGTCGCGCAGCTTTTACTTGACGGGGGTGCGGATGTCAATGAACGGAATGCAAGTCACCGAACTGCATTATATATGGCATCGTGGAGGGGGAAATTGGAGGTCGCAAAATTATTGATCAAGTACGGCGCCGACGTGAATTGCAAAGACAAAAACGGCTGGACCCCATTGCACCTTGCATCCAGAGATGGACACCTCGACATCGCGGAGTTGATGCTTGACCACGGCGCCGATATCGAAGCAATGCAGCATACCCTCTCTACGCCATTACATCTTGCCTCGTGGAACAATCGGCCCGAGATCGTAAAGCTTTTTCTCGAACGAGGTGCAGATATTCATGCTCGGAATGTGGATGGCCGTACTCCGTATGCACTAGCGTCAAGAAGAGGAGACCGGGATGTCATACGGCTATTATCAATACATGGTGGGGTTCAAGGGTTGAAGCGAAAGTGGTGCGGATTTGTTTACTCTCCCCTCACAGGTTTCTCGCAGTTAACACCTTTGACATTTAACAGTGACCCATCGACAGGCGAATTCAAGAGGGCCAAAAGGAATGAGGAGAATCATTCTGGCACGAAGCCTGCGGTGGATGTGGATGAATAGAGCAACAGTCATTAATAGTGGTTACTGAGAGAGGTTCGCTGTAGGCCTCAATACTTTATATGATAGTTGAAATGTCTACAGGTCCGAGAGATGTAGGACTCATTAAATAGTATGAAAGGACGTTTGGTTATGACGCATACCTGATGGGGTTGTGCAAACTCGCCTGCGTAGATGACACATCGATGCAAGAACCTATGGAAAGATGGGTGGGGAATAACCATGGGTAGAGTTTGGCGATGGGCAAAAAAGCGAGACTGGAACATGTATTCCAACTGCTGGACCGCTGCCCTGCTTTACTTGGAATAGTTACACGTGCGCCAGACATGATGGATGTTATGAAGATGTCTGTTATAGGGTTTGATTGTAGTTCCTACGAGGAAGGATATGAATGGCGTTCTTGGAGACGTAGAAACCATAAAGTTGCGACTCACAAGGTGACTTGAGGTAACCAACGCCACCTCAAGCGACATTGGATGAAAGGCCCATGTCAGTGGGTGTCACGCATTTAGGAGCTTAAAAATCGTGAGACAATAACGACCGGGCGCGACAGGAAACATAAAAGACAGAGAACGGTCGCCGTGAGTTTAATTTATAGAGCCAACGCACTCACACTAGCGCTAGGGGAAACCTCGCGGGGTCAATTAAGAACAATCGAGTGCGGGACGATATTACAAGAGGGCGCGCTAGCCGGTGCCGCGACCTCGGCAAACTTGCAGCCCATTTATTGTGAGCATGCCGCACAGATTATTCCTCCCCAAGACTCGCATGAATAATAAATAGGGGGAGTCTTGGATACAGATGATCGCCTTCGTTCATGCTGCTTTCGCATTCCATTCAGTCGACGAGTCCGAATAAATCACATGTAGGTCGGGTCTATTAAGAAAACCGACAAGACAAACGCCGCGCAGCAACAATTCTGGTGGTGTTCCAAGTTCGTCCGCACATTCCGCGGCTCTACTGCACGTTATAACCCACGAGCGATCTACGTCCCACAATCTCTCCAACCTACCCAAAAGTCACAACTCAGATCAGACCAAAAAAGAAAAAGAAAGGAGAAGGGCGAAAACGCACCTTGAAAATGCCATACGCCTCTATGGCATACACGCCCAGACGCGCATACTCCCCGCTGCGCACGACCTCGCGCCAATAACTGATCGAGCGCGTGCGCCCCCACAGCGTCCCGTACGTCCCAAAGACAGCGCTGAGCGACGTTGGCGGTTGAAGACGTTCGGCAGCGTAAATGTGCTTGAGGACCTCGCGCGCGACGGCCAAGTTGTACTTGACAGGCTGCTGATATGCTAAAAAGATCCCACCCAATCGCACACCCAACAAACAATAACAACAACCCAGAAACCCCCACCAAAAAAAAGAAGGTCAACTTGGGGTGCGTTCAAGAAACAAAAGAGAAAAGAGACGGACAGCCGAGGAGACCGGAGAGTCGCGCGCCGAGTGGGCCCAATGCGCTCCGCGCATATTCGCCGGCGCGCGCGGCTGTGGCTGACGCGGCGCCGAGCGCGTCCTGGGCCTTTTTTTGCGCTGTTGAGGCTGCGTTTTCTGTTGATGACGAGGAACCGGTAGAAGCGAAGCGTCGTGGCACCCTCGTGCGCAGGAGAGTGCGCAATGTTGCTGATTGCATGACTTGTCTTTTTTCTTTTTTTTCTTCTCTAAAGAAAGTCGGAAGGGTGGTGGGTGTCCGTGTCCGTGTCGAGGTCGCAGCAGTTGTGACGATGACGGAGCTCAGCGGTGGATTTGTTTGCTGACGAGGCGCGATTTTTCGGGCGGGGACGGGGTCCGGCTGCCGTCCCGGCCGGCCGCATTCCCGCGGTTGATGTTATCGTTATCGAAGCGTCGCGTTGAAGCGCCCACATAAAACGATCCCGCTGCAAGGGAGATAAACTACATTTTCATTCATTCTCTATCCACCACAGTTCACAGATACTATTTCTATTCGAGGAAAGGAAAGGTGACTATATCGATGAGTCTGGAAACAAGGAACCTCGAACCGGGCGTGCTTGCGACGGCGCGATATGGCAAGGACAAGGTACGGGTGTTCCGCGTCGTGCGGGATCCAGAGAGCAAGGTGCACGATGTGGTCGAGTACAACGTGACTGTGCTGGTCGAGGGGGCGATCGAAACTAGGTGCGCAGGATCCCGCCCTTTTCGGTGGGGATGCATCTTGACTTTCTTTTCCGTGGATCGGGGTGGGTTGCTCCAGCTACACGCAAGGGGACAATAGCGTTGTAGTGGCGACTGACTCGAGTGCGTATCACCATGCCCCGCCTGGTCGTTGGAAGGTTCACCTATAAATAACACGCCCCGACACAGTGAAGAACATTACAAACTGTGAGCGGTTCTCGTCTTCTTCTCCCCTTCCTCGCCAACCAAAGAAGGGAATAAATGATGCGGCTCATCTTTTATATGTTCTTGCACAGATTTAGCCAAGGCATCACCCCACGTGTTGGACCCGGCCCGATTCGCGCTTCACCTCGCGGTGCACCTGCTCGCGCGATATGCGTACCTGAGCGCCACGTTTGTGACGGTGGAGCAACTACGTTGGGCGCGAATCGGGACTGCTGACGAGGCGGCACCGGCAGGACACAAACACGCGTTCTGGCGCGACGGAGTGGAGAAGCGGTTCGTCGAAGTCGAAGTAACGCGCAAGGAAGATGGGAACGGTGCGGTGGCGCGGGTGGCTGGTGGACTGCGCGATCTTCTGGGTGCGTTGTATTTTGATATCCCCTTCTTTCCCGCATTTTCCGATGATTGAGTCTCTTACACTGGCACGCACACTCGCGAATGACTTTCCAGTGCTCAAATCGACGGGTTCAGCATTCGAAAATTTCGTGCGGGACGAATACACGACGCTGGTGGAAGTAGATGATCGGATCTTCAGTACGTCTGTCGACTTGAGATACACTTACGGGGAGGTGGCGGTGCAACTTCCGGAGGATGAGGCGCGGCTTGATTTTGGGGAGCAAAACTTTGACAGAAATGGGGCCGAGGAAGTGTATGCGTGGGAGGACGCCAAGGTTGGGGCTCGGGCGCGTGAGATCACGATGGACGTTTTTGCGCATGACGAGAGCGCGAGCGTGCAGGTGCGTAGGCTGCGTGGCAACGAGGGTGTCGTCGTTGATAACGTCATTCTCTCTCAATGACGTGAACGCTGACGCTGACATTTTGGTGATAAACAGGCAACGATGTACAAGATGGCACAACGAGTGCTCGCTGAGAACGCGGGGGTGATGAGCGTGCGATATGTTTTACCGAACAAGCACTACATCCCTGTGGACATGAAATACATCGGGGTGGACAACACTACGCCGTACGTAGCGATTTCGTTGTGGCATTGGCGTTGTACATTGTGGAATTCGGTTTGGATGTTTTGTGAATTGATGCTTGGGACTAAACCGTTTTGGGACGAGTCATCTGCCTCGTGTTGTGGAGCAGAAGATGATGGGGGTGCGACGGGGGTGCTTCTTTTCTCGATCCATGTCACCCCCATCGCTTACTCCTCATCTGCCTCTTTAATTGACGCGTCCCCCACTTTTTTTTCTTATTTTCTTATTTCGTTGCCTTATCGCACACACAGACAAAACGCAGAAGTTTTTACTCCGGTGGATGCACCAAGGTAAGAGATAGGCTTGACCGGATGTCCCGGGCAGATGTGCCGGGGGTTCATAAATAAATAGAGGTACTGACGTCATTTATAGTGGACTGATCTCCGCCACAATCTCGAGGGCGATGACGTATGTTTGACGCCCGGGGGAGGAAATGATGGAGCGGAGGGGAGAGAACGAAATAAAGAAAAAGTTAGAGAACGGGTGGAGATGGATTGTATGTACTACGGAGAGGCGTGAGAGGAAAGGTAGAGATGGGGAATATGAATTGTGTTTTTGGAAAGAACGAGGACGGTGGAGTGGAACAAGCCAGTGTGACGTCAAATTCTCACGGGTCAGCCAAGACGAGTTGTCGGGGGGCCAACGCAGGTCAGGTCAATAAACCGGTCAAATCACCCATTTTCTGTTTTGTTTTTACCCGATTTTTTTTCTTTTCCAACCGCGACTGCGACCCTCATCATGGCTGGAGACCACAAATGTCCTGTCTGCCAAGCAACTTTCACTCGTCCTCAACATGTCGCAAGACATATGCGCTCTCGTACGTCTGCCCTCTCTTACCCCTCACACACACCCCCTACCCGCTCCTCTCCCAACACCCCCACACCTCCACTCGGCCCCTCTCAACTGATCCCTTCCTCACAGACACCGGCGATCGCCCATACAAATGTCAGCATTGTGGAGATCAGTTCGCCAGAAGGTCCGTACGCCGATTCGTTCTTTGCATTTCTTCTCTTCCCTTGCCGCTCTGCTCCAAACCCAGCGCCACCCGCTCACACTATCCTCTATCTTAGCGATCTCCTCTCGAGGCACGTCAATAAATGCCACCCGAATGAAAAACCTCTCGCTTCCGCCGCCCCCTCTCGTCGCAAGGGCACCGCGTCCGCCAGTAGAGCGACCACATCGAAGCAGGCGTGCGATCAGTGCGTCCAGTCCACTCTGCCGTGTGATGGAGCCAATCCGTGTTGTGAGTCTCTCCGAGCCACCTCGTCTCTCACACCCATGCATCTCCGTGCTTATTTATCCCGTCCTTTCCAGCCAAGTGTGTGCACAGAAAAACGAGATGCACCTATGTCAAATTTCACCGACAGACTGCGCCTCTGGGTCCGGGCCACCCAGCCCGTCCTCCCAATGATGCTTCAAACCCCGCCCATCTGTCTCTCGGCGCCCTCCCTTCGGGACCCCATCAATATCGCCTCTCGGACCCTTTCTTCCTTCCTGGTAGCGGCTCTACTCTCAATCCCTCTGCTATCTCCCAATCAACAGCCCCCGGCCCCAATACCCTCTATGCGGATCATCAATTTACTTTCCCCCCGCCTCTGCAGGCCGCAGCACCATCATATGATAACCCTTATGACTATGCTGCCCGCTATCGCGCTCAGGCAGACCTTCTCTCCCGCACAGGTGTGATACCGCAGGAGCGTGTCCCACCTGTCCCAGCCATCTACCAGGAGTCACATGTCCCACAAGACCCAAATAACGTTGCACGTTATCCTCAGCCTTACCATTTGCGTAATGATCCGCAAGAATATCCCCTCCCGCCGTCGCCAAGCGGTGTCGACTATGGATACAACGTCGACAACAAGGTGCGCCCCATTTGACGCTCTTGGGCTCTGCTCGTTGACTGACCCGCGATCCGCAAGTCCGAGTCGTACCCGAGCAACGTCTTGAGCTATTCGACAAACGGATACAACCATCACCCGACGCTGGCGTTCAATCATGACACCCAAAGCCATCAACGCTGCGAGTCGAGCGCTAGTGAAACCGGTAGCACGGCAAGCCGTAGTCAGCCGTCCTCGGCCACTTCTTCGAGCGTACACCTGCCTTTGGCAGGGGATTATCCACACCATTCTTACTCTCGCCCTGCAACGGCTGATGGCGTTGTCCAAGACCGTGAAGGATTTTCCTCTGCCTTTGGGCTCATGTCCCTCGATGATAATGACGTTCTAGCTGGCTTTGGGGAGGGTGCACCCTTCTTCGATAACACTATTACACACGGCAGCGGCTCGTCCCATAACCCATCTTGGGGAGACGGCCCTACCCCTCGTGCCAACCCAGCCGATGCCCCACCTGCGAACGGTAAGAGAGGCACGCCACCACAAGCGGGACACGTACCGGCTGGAACGCCAGCAAGCCTCAAGGAACTCAAGGATATGTGGAAGCAATATATGAGAACTCCACCGTCTGGCCAGCCTCTTGCACATGATCACCATCCGGCTGGGAGCCCTAAACGCGAGCGTGGCCTGTCGCGCGTTGCGAGCTTGCCGAGTGTCAAGACACCTTCTGCAACCACCGCTGGCTGGGTTGACCCCATGCGCGGCACTAACGGAAGTCAGCAGCAGCAGCAACAGCAACAACAGCAACAGCAACAACAGCAACAACAACAACAACAGGCCAACGGCATGCAATGCGGAGGCCCCACATCGTATTCGCGCGGGCACAATCACACCGATGACCTGCGTAGCTACGAGCAAGCTATCCTCGCACGTCGAGCTCCACTCACACTTCACCTCGCGCCACGGCGTCGTGGCAACACGACGTCGACAGGACCTCCTCTGCAACAACCACCCCCTCCCACGACCCACTCTAATAATGTACCCCCACCACCTGGGGCAGTCGTGGGTAAGGGTAACAGGGCGAGCCCCGCTGGGAGCGGTAGCGGCAGCGACAGGAGCATGAGCGTGTTCACTGACGAACATGGGGGTAGCACCCGTGCCTCTCCAACCGGCAGCGGGGGGTCACATGGCGCTGATGACGCTTCGCGACCGACCTTCAAACGGTTACCATCTCAAACTCTTGGTCCGGAGTATGCCAAACGGCCAGCAACATCGAATATGCTGTCTGGTGCTCGTGATGTGTTTCCTGGCGCAGTAATCGAACAGGATATGCAGCAGCGAGGAATTGGGGTAGCAGAACGCACCAGGCGGATGAGCTTCCCGAGTGGACGTACGGGGCTTGTTGGGTTGCAGGGCTGAACCGCCTGTTGACGAGAGAGAGACATGTCAAGAAATTTGGAAGTGAACAAGGCATAGCCAAGATATACGAACTCATGAACGGCGAGCTCGTCCCGTTCTCCTTTACCCTTTACCAAGTTCACACTCCTTTCGTCTTTGATGAAGGATTTAATTCGGATAATGTCTCCCTGTGTCGCGGTATGACCTCCCCCCCCCAGTACTCCACCCTTCTTGCTACGTTACGCACACAAAGTTTTGTTCGTTAACCACTGCAAACCCACTCACTAATTTGCCTCGTGCCCCCCTTTGCCTCCGTACTTGTAACTATTCTCCTTCTTTCTTCATCTACCTAAGACGATTCACACACGATCGATGTTTAATGATGTTGCGGTTTCCGATTGTAGCTGTCTTGATCGCTGTCCCTGCGTGTTCTTGTTATTGTACCATCAGTGAGAGATTATGTATACGTGCAGCTGGACTGGCCCCGGCCCCCGATGCCTGTGCAGCGTTCCAATTACAAATTTATTGAGCGCTATCACGTGATCCTTTGTTTGCTTGGAACAAATAATGACCTGGCAAAAGGCGCAGGTGACTTTTTTTGCTGTACGTGGCTTGCATTGCTCATATTTCTTTCTCGTCGCGTCCGCCTTTTGCTCCCTCTCTTGCGTTCTCGCGTGTCTTCATGGTACGCACCTTGCTTAGCCTTTTCTTGGGTGCCTACAAACAACTAATCTCGCTCAGGCTGCCCAAGCTACCTTCAAGTCGATCAAATCCCTTGTCCCCCTCCTCGACCGCGTCCTAGTCCAACGTTTCAAAGCCGAAACCGTACGTTCACCACCACTATGACCTTCGTCCCTTCCACACACTCTAAAAAATGGCGTGGCATGACAGAAAACTGCGTCGGGAATTTTCCTCCCGTCCTCGGCGACGTCGAGTCCCCTTCCAGAAGCGACCGTGATTGCTGTCGGACCTGGCGCGCGAGACAAAGAGGGTCACATCGTGCCGACGAGCGTCAAGGCGGGTGATCGGGTGTTGTTGCCTGGTTGGGGCGGGAACCCCATCAAGTTGGGCGAGGAGGTGCGTAACGCGCGTTTTTTCTTTTCGTTAATAGTAGAGCTTCGGTATTGATGGGCTCGTCCTTTTTGGGGTGGGGGTTTTTGTAGGAATACTTCTTGTTCAAGGATTCGGAGATTTTGGCCAAAATCGAGGAGTGAGTGAGTGGGTGAATTGGGTAGAGGCCTTCCGTCAACTTTGGGCGGACGTGGACGGGACACGCGTGCTGTTTTATTGCTTCTGTAAAACAGCATTAGAAAAAGTTTGTCGTATATCTCTCATCGCCCATGGGTTAATGTCTCTTCCGCATCGGTTATTTTACTCGACCTATCGTTCCCTGCATAGTTTTCTTCCATAGCAATCTATCACACATCCCCACTCACATTCCATCACCCTCCGCCTGTCTTATGGGCCTTGCTTTCGAGCGTGCAGGTCTTTTGGTTCACGTCATCCGGATAACATTTGGCCTGTCAGAATATGCAGACACCACGTAGCAAGCGCTACGCGTAGGCTTGGTTCTCCTTTTCCTGACTTTGCTGTGTCTGAGCTTGCAATCATCACCTTTTGAAATCTCAGGGCTATGGTCTGCATGGCGTGTAGTCGGTCGTGAGCACCAAAATACATGCCCATTCACAAGTGTCCGCCGTTCGCTCGCAACCAGACAAGCAGAGCGACTGCGACCAGAGATTCGGATCACGTGATGTGCATATGAGAGGGACGCCTTTGTTCATATATAAATGCCCGTGTGGTGGAGGGGTGTTGTGTTACATCTATTTGGACATTGCTGCACTCGCAACCTGCAGTCCTCTGATTATCTTTTTCCCTTTCTTGTTTTACCTCCCTCACTTGAAACCTCACGGCCTCGCCCGCCCACAGAATAACCTGAGCGTCTGGCTACGGCTTAGGGCTCCCATTACGCCCATCCGTTCAGTCTCTTCTACTCGGGCGCCCTCCGTCCACAGTGTTATCGAGATATTTGGGTAGCAGCGTGCGCCCGCCTGCACCACTTACACAAGTCACCATCGTCATCCCCCATTGAGAGGGCATCATCGTTCGTTTCCGCCGCTTTGGATCCTTCCATATGCTTTCTTTTCCTTTTGTCCTTCTTGCAAGCCATGATTGCTGTAAGTCACTTTTAGAATGCGCCTGAAAGTACACTCCTATTAACAGATGCTCCATCCTGACATCGTTCTTGCTACTCAGAGCGTCGGTTTTTTTGCCAGTTATCAGGCCGTGTATTGTTCATATTTATCCAAAGTCCCGATTGAAACCCAAATCTTTGATTAACCTCCTGGGCAACTGACCTGTGGGACGACTCTACACAAGACATTCTCATAGCGTTTGAAATACCTGTTACACTGTATGACGATAACAACTTGAACCCAGACTTGAAACTTCAGCTCATCTGCGTGACATTTTTGTAACCATATCCGCTGATTCCCACTCCCTGCCGAGTTGTCATCACCTGAGTAATGTTCCCCTTTCAAGAAACAGCTTTGCTATCTCGACGAAACCATTCCCCGATGCGAGATGCAATGGAGTGAAGAGGTCCTCCTTCCTTGCGTTCACATCGGCGCCGTGGTCAAGTAGCATCTCTGCGACATCGCGATGTTCATTTAGTGTCGCGAAATGCAACGACGTCCATCCAAACTTGTCTCGAGAATCCACGTCTGTGCCATACTCGATCAATAGCTTTACGGGCCCCGGTTTCCCAGATGCCACATTCAAGGCGGTCTTGTACGTCGCATCCCTCTCATCCACATCCATACCTCGGTTGAGTAATGACTTGACAATCCTAAGGTTCCCTTCTGCCGACGCTCTATGTAGCGAAGTCGCCTCGAGGCCATCAGAGGAAATGGCATCTTCAGCACAGCGGAGTGACGGCGAGCTAGCGCTGGAAACCACGTTATGCACATCCGACGAAACCATAACTCCCATGTGCTTGGCTAGGAATATTGTGACTTCGCGGTTCCCGCTAGCAGATGCCAAGTCTAAGGGTGTCTCATTGGTGACATTTCGCATGTTGACCCCCGCTCCAGACTCGAGCAGAAGTGTTACTATTTGGATATGTCCATTGCTCGCAGCCATGTGCAACGGAGTCCAGCCTTTATCGTCTTGCGAGTTGGTACTAGATTCGGAATTAACAAGTAAACGTACGACCTCCGGTTGCCCATTCGCTGCCGCCCGGTCTAAAGGTGTTTGCTGGTCCCTATTCCTTGCGTTCACGTCCGCGTGGTGCTGGATGAGCAACTGCGCAATGCTGATATGGCCCTTGGCTGATGCAAGATGGAGAGCCGTAAAGAGGTCGGTGTTCTGGGAATTTACAGTGGTACCACGGTCAAGTAGCTCCTGGACGATATGGGGATGCCCGGATCGTCATGCGAGTGTTAATGGAGTCTCGCCTCTGTAGCCATGGGAGTCCACAGCTGCCCCACTCTGGATCAAGAACCGTAAGACATCCAGACGCCCTAACATTGCTGCTCCCATCAATGGACTCGAGCATTGGTTATCCATAGCAATCCACCGCAGCGCCGCTCTGGATCAAGGTACGCACGACATCTAGATATTCACTTGCCGAAGACTTCACTAATGCCGCTGTTGTCACGAAGGTCAAGAACTGCAACGCTCTGGATCAAAAACTGCACAATATCCAAATATCCATATCGCGAGGCTGCCTTCAAGGGCGTCCAACCTCCGTTGTCTGGGGTGTCCACGGCTGCGCCTTTCTCGACCAAGGAGCGTACGATATCCAGATGCCCATACCATGATGCTGCCTTCAGTGGGGTCCAGCCTTCATGACTCTGGGCGTCCACAGCGGCACCACGTAATAATGATACTCGTACCAATTCAAGTTCTCCTACACGTGCTGCCTGCCACAATGGCGTCTCGTCCTTCACGGCCCGCAGGTCGACGTCTGGGTGTCCTAGCAATAGCTCCATTTAGTCACGGCGTCCGCGTTCTATTGCTTGATGCAATGGAGTTGACCTCGTGAATCCAAAGTATTCACGTTTGCATCATGTTCAAGGAGAAACGATGCAACTTCGACGCGTCCCTTCAAGCACAGTACGTACTGCTGAACCATGGTTGCCTCTGAAATTGACGCTATCCGGGTGGATAGCGATGAGATGTTCGACGAGGCCACGGAATCCATACAGTGCGGCATAATATAAAGGCACGGCTTCTGGTCGTGTTAGGCGGGCCTCGAACATGTGTTGTCGGAAAGGATAGTCAATATCGTAGACCCAAATCCGCGTTGCGAACGATGGCCCATCCGGATCAAAGAGTTGTTCCATGGCGTCTTGGATGTTCAATGAAACGTTCTTGAATTGGCTGTGGTCAACCCAATACCGGGGGGCATATTGAGCGAATGGATAGTTTCCGATGTTGTCTTTGTCAACACGATCCTTAAGATGGAGGAGGACGCGGAGGGAGGCCTGTGCCAGAATAGTGGGAGCTGATTCCGGGAGGACATGATACCGGGAAAGATGCTCCGTTGTCGAGTTAGCCAGCCGGTCCGATGTCAAGAACACCTTGACAGAGAAGTGAGAAAAATGAACCACTGGCGACTCGCCGACACTGACAATCATGATTAGGCCGGAACACCCAGATAGTACTGCTTCCTGCGCGTCTTCTGGCCTCCAATCTGTGTCATATTGAGGAAACTGTCCGGCGTCAAAGCGGATCGCAACGACTTCCGCGAGCTCATGGATGTGAAGTGGGCGAATGGCAACAATCAGGCATTGGAATAATCGGCGAATAAATTCTCGTTTATCCCTCTCGATCCCGAGTAAAGTTCGTTCATACGTCTCAAATGTTTCTGGTAATTGATCCAGGACACACCGAATAGTGTTCGGAAACAACGACAGAGTGTTTCTAGTTGGCAATACACATATCGAAACCTACTTTCTCCATAAGTGAACATATCAATTCTTGAGACAGTAATCACTCACATGCCTCCTGCCTTTTCAGAGAGCATACCAATAACAAGTTGCTTGTCCTCTGGCCTCCATTTTCGCATTCCCCGGTCCAAGTTGACAAAAGTGCTAATGTAACTAAGGATATCTTGCCTTTGACCGATTTCGTCATGAAGTGAGACACGGAAGGACGTGAGGGGCTCTAGAACACTTTGGATGTCGATCTCCGGCCGACTTGTAATGCAGATTCGTAGATTCGGAAGGTTCAGTGCATCAGGAAAAACCTCCCGCGCGAGCGAGAGGTAATTGGCTCTAGCGAGCACTAACGGGCACTAGCGAGAGATAATTGGCACCTTTGTCGAGAAAATTACATCATTATCCGGGAATTCTCTCGCTAGCGCAGATTAACAAGGGAGGTTTTCCCTGATGGCCAGACCACAAGATCCTCCAAAAGATCCAGGACCTCTTCGCGAGGGGTTGGGATCCCCGACATATTAGGACACTCGTCGATCGCATCCACGATTATGTACCTCGTTGGCTACCGTGGTGGTCTCAGTCCACCTTCAGACATTCCGTGAGAGCGTCATTGTCAGGCTGTTGCGATCCAGAATGATTCTCCGAGTACAGGTCAGAAAGAATCTGGTAGCAAGAATCGGATTTGGCACAGGGCTGAGCAAGCATGGAGGCGAGGATGCCGCGGATGCCTTGCTTTGCAGTGTCTTTGAAATTAAAGTAGTAGTAACCCATCAGGCCCAATCCGCGATCGTATTTTATCTTGATTCCTGAATAATGCTCGAACTAGCTCTCTGTATGAGGTCGCTGGGAAGATATGACATGGGATAACACTTACGAAAGGACGCTCTTCCCGGAACCCGCTACAACACCCTGGCCATTAGCATCAGCAGAAAGAAAAATGGGAGATACGAAATCCCGAACGTTTTCCATAGATCCACAAGACAGGTCCCATCGCCTTCCACTGTTCAAAGGTATCGCCGTGGATAAACCATTCAGCAGTTCCACTGTGATGAACACCACGAGTGATGTTGGAGTTTATGGATAGATCTGGACTTCTGTATCTGGTCACCTATTGGTATTTGTCAGCCTCGACACCACCCGCAATGGCAACAGCAGCGAAGACTAACGTCTCATCTTGTTTATCTCACTTGTCATCTCCTGCAAATCGTAACTCGTGTCTGTAGTCAGTCTTACACGCTCATCGACTTGTATAGCGGGCCGAGCCTACCGAGACTTTGCCGGATATTATCCATCGATGTCTTTCCATGATGAACTCCATCTACTCAAAACAATAGTCTAATGAACCTCAGACAGAGCTTAAGAATGGTTGCATACCGTCCATGATGAGCTTCACATTGCCAATGAGACTATGAAGGGCTTGAAGAGTCTCGGTTCCAGTCAGGCGAGCTTCGTCAAGGGTGAGCCGGTCCAGCCTCTGGAGCACATCCTCGATCTCGCGTTCCCCTAACAATTTCTTCGCAAATTTCTCTATAGGAAGGTTAGTAACGCGACATGTGTAGAATATAGAAAAGCACATACCAAGGCGTCTCTGGTTGATCTGCTTCATTGCTAGAGAGAGCATAGACAATACTTCCACCAAAATCTTTGCGATAATTCCGGACATCGAAGGAGAGAAAGGAAGTTCGGAATACATTCGTAATTGAATCAGGAAATTCCAGACACATTCAAATAGATCAACTAGAGCGTCGTAACTCGAGCTGACCGCGAGAGCGGCCTGGAATACGATATGAAACGTTACAAGGAAACAGACAAGGACAAGAGAGATACTTACAGCGAAGAGGACGTCAATGCCAACAGCAATTGCTTTTGCAGGTTGTAATGGTATCTCGAATTGGAGGGATTCAAAAGGAAGAATGGGATGAAATGGACCGTGGTGCTCACTAAGCTCTCGCCGAGAATTCCGGAAAATATATGAAGGATTTGTACGACTGGTTTAAAGTAGTCGACCAATTTTCTGTTTCCGTCCCGATAAGCCTGGAATTGAATTGCTCTGTCCTGAAGGAGGTTGAAAATGACGTCGGCAGAGTTGCAATTCTGGACGGTTTGGGCGAAGGGATGCGCGGCAAGGTCTATGCCTGTTTGTTCCGCATAGTTGGCCAATGCAGCGTTTAAGATGGATTGAAAGTCGGAAGAGGAGGCCAATGTCGAGGACATAGTAGACAGAGATGGCTGGGGGAGCTGATTCGGGGAGTCGGGGAGGGGGACAGCAAGCTCAGCTTGGCATCTAGACCGCCGCATGTCACATAGCCGGACGTAAGACTGACATAAGATTATTCAACGGAAGCTGACTTAAAGATGCAAGGTGAGATGGACCCTTATTCAGAGAACATCTTCGTCAGTTCGCTGCACTTCCCCCAGCGATGGTATATAGAGAGTTAGAATAGGAACTTGATATTATAGCGAATTTTGCTTTGTTGGAGGCATTCGTGGACGCGTTCCGTCGCTGCGGCCACGGGGGGTGACCCCTCGACCCCGTAGTGCGCTGAAGCATGATAGCGAAGGAACGTTTCTATGTTTATCGGGTGCGAAAATGTCTCACCACCGACCAGTAGAAATACTCATGCACTCATAGATCAAACCTTTTTCTCATTTAGGACACTTTGTTAGAAGACCGTTGTGAACTCTTTCAGGCTCAGACTCACGCCGTAGTCTAGTATCTCTTCCGACTCTTCCGAGTGTAGTCTTCCGCCCTTTGACTACATGCCAACTAGATCACGCTCGTAGAGGGCAAAATCACCACCAGCCTCGTCTCGCTCTCCTTGAGTGATTTGATAGGCTCTTAAGCTAGTGCCATCCACACGCGACTGGTCGCATCAGAAGAACCTTTTTGTCGCAGTATGTACCGATCGACAAGAGAGAGCGGAATACTAGACCCTGCGTGGGTCGAGGCTATGGCACCCCCACCCCCCCCCCAGTTACAGTGCAGGTATTAGTATTGGTGGAAACCACTAACTGGAAGCCAACATCGAGCCTCAAGACGCCTTTTTTAATGCTCCTTCCAATGATTGCTGTGCAGGCTGTCTTTCTTTATCGCCCAGGGTCTGTGACAACTATTTCCCTATTATGGATCAGCAAAGAAAACGAGGGGTATACACTATGCGGATATCCACTATTCGGAGATTATATACGCTTAACATCGACGTTGAATTCCTCTGCGTAACTCTTCCTCCCTAGTCGCCCGAAATCAATCAGTGATAATCCACATTCATTAACAACCGAGCATACCGGTATTCAAACATCAGCTGTACACCGACAAATAGACAGGCACAAGCGACGAGGAGGAAACGAACACCTGGGTTTTGTATGACGATTAGTGAATCGCGAAGGCGTCTCCAAAGCGAAACTCACCGTCCCAGCTACTGACGAGTTCATGTGCGAAGTGCCGTGCGCCGTCCATGCCAAGAACAAATCCGATAAGATTTGCGCCCATCATCAATAGGATATTGAAGACAGCACCAGCCGCGCACGCATGACGATACCACCACCTTTCCCCAAACTACAACAGACAATAGGGAACAACGTAAGATGGGGCTGGTGTTCTTGCCCTCGCGGACAGCGGGGATTTGAAAGGGAGGCACACGTACCAGTGATGGCGGGAATGACTTCCTCGCCATGATCTCTGGCAGTATGAATAGTGCCGCGAGCCAACCCCACGCCAACAGCCTGGGGCTGAGGTCATGCCATAGCGCGACAAACGTAAAGATCAATATACTCGTTGCAGCGAGTCGATGCGCTCCACCAAGTGGGATGTAGAGGTAGCGCACGATCCAGAGGTTGTACGAGCGGTGCCATGAGCGCCAGAAGCCGAGCGGTGAGTAGTTATTTGCCATGCAGCGAACCATATTCTCAGGCGGGTCCATGCCATCTATAAGAGCCCATAATCGAAAGAGACGCCACGGCAACAGCAACTATTCCCAACAGCCGATCAGCACTAGTTAGTATCATTATGCTTAGCGGTGATCGAACGATGTACCTTGAGCCAGACAAAAATAAGGTTCCAAAAACCAAGCATGGATAATTGTGCGGGAGTCATGCCAGCCCATGCGTGCGCATCCTTGATCGCGACGACGTACATGACATGAACGAGCGCCTCCATCGTAAGGAGCGAGATAAGAAAGCGCAGTGCGTACCGCGCCGTTGCCCGCGGCGCGATATCTGTCGGACGAGCAAGCTAGACTTAAGAATATGAGCGCCAAGACGATAAATGATAGATAAGGATTCTGCATGCAGACCTGCCACATAAAGTCATTGAAGGTGATTATAGGACCCCCGATGTACAACGGCGCGTAGAGCGCATACGCAAGATAGTTGCCGAATGTGTACGTTGCGGGCGAGTGATACACCGTCGCGCGCTTCTTATCGCTCACTGCTTTGCCTGGCTGCGGTCAGGGCAGGTGAGCACTCGAAACCACAGAACACGAGCAAAACTGGGGGTCGTACATCCGAGATACCAGTACGGGTACATGCCCAATGGTAGTCCATACTAAATGAGACAAGGCGTAACATGGTGATGTTGAAGCTAACATGCCAACGCGGATACACGCCACGCCAGTCATCCTATCAAGCTTGTTAGTGCCGTGGCAAGAGAATAAGAAGTCAAGAAGGCTGGGACTCACCAGGAATGCGATCCCTGGGTGTAGAGCCGCAAACGTATAGCCCCCATACCACTTGTTCGCGAGAAGCACACCCCCATTGAATAGCCACGTCGCGGGTATAGCCAGCCGCGTCCCACCAGTCACTTTTCCAAGCACATAATTCATGGATAATATGAAAAGGACTTTGAGGATGCTCCCGCCGTGCAGAACGGCCAGCATCAGCAGTGAAAAGAGGATATAGAAAGGGATCCGGTGCAGATTGTCGGTTGGGGCGGAGCCACGGAGGACAGGGCGCATATACGCGTACTTTAGAACAAAGAAGGCGGCCATCAGGGCTCCGAGGGCCGGGAGGTTAAGGCGGAAGGAGCGGTACTGGACATCGCTGCTGTCCTGTGATAGGGCATCAGTGGGATCATCTATTCGGCGTCATGGCTGATCAATGGTGGCATAGTAGAAAGCAAATCGACCAAACTCGTATCCTACTTCGGAGACCCGACGCGGTCATATGATAGACATGGCCACGTCATTAATGTGGAATGCTGGCAGAGAATGAAGCAGGGATTTGAGGGGAGAGGTATAAACCATGAGACAATGTCGAGGACGACGGCTCAAAAGACTGCCCGATACAAGGGACAAGACTCACAATTTCGGTACCAGGTAACCAACCCCTTGCTAACCTATGTCGATAAAACCCGTAGTTCGGATTTGTCTCTGAATAACATACGGCCTCAGAAAGATAATATGATGCGAGGACAGACATGACGCACTGGCGCTGAGTTCAATAGGTGTGTAAATCATCCATGGGACGGCGATGATGAAAATGACGTAGTAGAGTAAGAGCTCTGGGGTGCGCCATCGCGGAGGACGAGTCTCGCCCGAAGGACGCGCAGAGGGTACGTCGACGGTAAGACGGATTATGCCGCCTCGACGTGGTGACTTGTCTGGGTCGCTTTCGCCTGTGATGGCCTCGAGCTGCGAGCGAGGGCTTTGTTGCATTTGAAGGACCACGTCTCCCGGATTCATGTATATCACGGAGAGACGGAGACAGTATGCAGAGGATTTAGTGCAGATAAGAGTTAAAACCAAAAATGTAGGAAAATACGACTCTGACCCAGGAATAAAATGGATTTTATTTGAGCAAATAAGGCCATTAATGCTGTGACGAACCGATCTTACTTGTCACGGTCACCGTGGGTGGCCATCCTTGGTATTCATTCCGAGCCTCTTGAGAGCACAACGGCCAGTGAGTGACAACGTCAGACCACACCCCCTTCAAACTATTGACCGATCTCACAACCGTCATGCTCCGTCGCGCAGTGGAGGACGCCTCGACGGGCTCTGACTCGGACTATTCCAAGTAAGCGCACTTGTCGGCCATCGCGGCCCAAAACTCATATCGAACTCTTAGTTCCTGGATATCTTGGTTCCTGTCATCCAAGGGAAACGAATACTTCTGCGAAGTAGAAGAGGACTACATTCTTGACCGGTTCAACCTCACCGGCCTCAACACCGAGGTCCAAAATTACACCCAAGCTCTTGACCTCATCACTGATAATCTCGGTGCGTGTCTCATCGTAATGCCATCATCTACCCTAACAACTGGACCCTGGTCTAGATGACGATTTCCAAGAGGAATTGCGGGGGACGCTGGACATCCAGGCACGCCTGCTTTACGGGCTCATTCATGCCCGCTGGATCGTGACCGCACGGGGTTTGGCCAAGATGGTAAGTCCGGCTTCTATCTCGGGCCTTCCTGTCGAGTCTCAAAAAACCACGCAACTCCAACCTCAAATCACCGCTAACTGCGAACCTTGCTACAACAGCTTGACAAATACAAAAAAGCTGATTTCGGTCGATGTCCGCGGGTGCTCTGCCAGGGCCAGCCGCTCCTTCCCGTGGGCCTGACGGACGTCCCATATGAGAAATCCGTCAAGCTCTACTGTGGTCGCTGCGAGGACATCTACTCTCCCAAGTCCTCGCGCCACGGCTCGATTGACGGTGCCTACTTCGGCACTTCCTTCCCGCACCTCCTTTTCCTCGTCTATCCTGCCCTCCTTCCCTCCAAGAGCGGGCCTGCTGACCCCACGCGAGCACCCGCCGGTATCTTACCTGGTACGGGCGTGACTATAGATGATCCCCGTCGCCGTGGACGCCCGCGCGACGAGATCGTAGAAGGCGCCGACGGCCTAGGCGAGGCTATGAACACGGCCACGGTCGCGCTGCATGCGGATCGATACCGCCCGCGTATCTTCGGTTTCCAAGTGAACGAGGTTGCAAAGTTGCAGCGCTGGCAGGAAGCTGTACGAGACAGGTGTGTCTTTCCCTCCCCCTCTTAACTCTGCACCTATGGTAGAGTGCTGACGTCGTGATCGTCCGTTCGTGTAGGCAAGTTGCTCGCCTCGAGACGCTCGAAGGTTCGTAGATTTGAATGCGTGTTTCATCCTCTCTTTCTACCCCTTCACCTGTGCTTGTCCCTACAATATGATACCATGTACCCTATGTATATTCTTGTTATCATCCCACATGGCGCACATATCATGGTCTTTGTATATTCGCACGTCAATTCTTCTTTCTTCCTGCAATATCGGCTATCTCAGTGCCACGCGCATCTGCGGTAAAAAATTGGTCCCCTTCGGTACGCGAAAATTAAAATTCTGATCTGAAAAACCCAGCTGATAGGTCCTCCGGACCGAGCCCGTTGGTCATGATGCAGGATAAAGGATAAATCGTAAGCACACTGTTTACCCAAAGCACGTTTTTCTTCTCTTTTTCTGCAAGCGTGACTTGTACAGTACTATACGCTACTACCGTAAACGCCTGGGAGGAAGGTTCGGCAATCCAGAAATTTTACCGCAATACGTAAAACCCTGCAGCCCGAGCGAATGCCGCTAAGGGCGTATCAATATCCAGGACTGGAACTGGAGGTATTTGAGACCCTTCTTCCGCCGTTGATCGCCCTGGACTTCATGTTATATGACATATGTTACTCGAATCTTTTTTCCGAGATTCACTGAGTCACCGTGAAGAGAATGAGAGACTACAGAACACTTTGTGTTCTGAATTTCTGATGCAGCACGCACATGGACATGGCCAATTCGACCGCCGGTACTGTGTTCAGCGTGTCAATGGATCGCGCGTGAGCAAATCGAAGGAGTCGGGCGGTAGTGTCAAGTGCTGCCCTGCACCTGCGCTGTGTGTTAGTAAAGTCAAGTGTGTCAAATGTCCCGTCGCAATTCCGTTGCCGTCGCATACAGTACCCGGGCCCGCGGGCGGCCCTGCCAAATCTTCCTTCGATTCAGCGGCGGCAGCTCCCCCATCAGTGGGCCCCGTGGCCGTTACTATAGATTCCGGTTCAACGTTTATCGACTTATACGTAATGCCGACTGATATGTTGAACAGTAGTAGACGATGGGTCCACCTATTACCGTATACGATGCACATCGTAAAAGTCATGTATACAGCAAGCTGGTAACCCTCACAACTTCTCCAGGTGTTTGCAGAGCTTTCTCATTCATGCCTGGCAGGTTCTGGCAAGTGCCGTGCTCACTGATCATAAGTGTGATGGTTTGAATGGGATGAGCGGCAAGATTTCCTGGTTTCAGACCCGGATCCAGCTGTGGAAGCGTTATCGCCATCAACAAAACATGATACGGATACGGCAACAGGTGGGTTCCGAAAACCTTTCCTTATTATGTTTATGGACACCCGACATCTCCGTCTTTGTACTACCCAAAAGTTTGTTACATGGACTCTCCCGCCATCATCAGCTGTCCGAGTCATCTGGAGGTTCTATAGATCAGGGATGTAACCATCGAAAAGTGTAAGAATACTATCCTCTACGAGAAAGCATTTATCCTTGTAGTGCCCTGAACATAGATAAGATAATCTCATGTGCCATGCCATGTGAATGTTTCATGGGAAGCGGTGACCCAAATAAACTGCCAGTGCCTTGGCCCCTGCCAACACGTTTTGGAGGCCCCGAAATGTGGGATGAGGGGGCACCCAAGGAGCGGTGCCGTGAAAGGAGGAACGATGACCGTATTTCAAACACTCATCGTTTTTGGTGGTTTGCTTGTCCCTTGGCGCCCGTAGCGCCCCCGAGCGCCAACCGTACGCCATCGCGATTGCGTGTCTACCCCGTAATGTGCCCAGACTTGGTCATAGAAAACCTTACTGTACCGCAATATTTCCCAAGTTCGGAGAGGTGCCTGCGCTGGTATTCTCTCAACTTTAACCTTGAACGCCACGAACGAATAAAAAGAAGCTTCTCTCCTCCGCCTTGCACCTGACTTTACCTTTTCTCCTTTCTCTCTTCCAGACGCGCGAACAATTGAGACAAGGCCAAAAAGTGGGGCGGTTGCCAGTTGATGGCACAAAGAATAGCAGAAGGTATTTGAATTACACATATGGGGGGCGCGGGCGCGGTTTGGACGGTGTCATTGGGTGGTGACAGCTATACAAGTAAGTCACTGCATGCCAATGCACGTCTTTCTTGCTCACACAATTGTATGTACGGTCAAGAAACTCCGACGCGGAAAGGACCTGATCAGGCACGTACTCTCATCTCATCCTTGACAGCAATTTACAATCGCGTGGGATAGCGACCGACCTTGCGACCCTTTAAGAACTCCCGTAGAGCGGACTTTTGAATATAGAAGTCGAGGCCCGTGCACGACGGCACTGCCGCAGGGGTGCATTAATGCGCCTTGTCTTGTTATCTGGTGTCTGGTGTCCCTGGTTAAAAGTTGTTTGGACGACTTTTGACGAGTATTAATGTTGGACAAGGCGCAGAGATCCGAAATCGGGTCTCGAATTCGTAATGGTAATTCGTAGATGGGGTATACAGTACTTCTCTCTTGTAGCCTGCGGTCTCCAGCTCAACAAAAACGTCAAATCTCACCCTAGATGTGCAAGAACTTAGCAGCAGCGGTAACCATGGGGGTGAGGGGGTATTTAATAAATATGCATCAATGAGGACATCAACAGGACGTGAGCATCGTGGTGTAGGTGTTGCGTCGGGGGTTACATGAAAGTACATACTGTAGCAAAGTACATAGCGTGGTGCGTGTGACAAACAAGGCGGGTATTGCATCATCACAATCCAGTGTGGCCGTGTCTCCTGTGAGATCTCTTGTCGTTTCGATCATCCGGCGCAAAAGATTATAAAATGTATGAGGGTATGCGACACGACGTCGCAGCGGCGCAACGGCGAGAGAAGAGGTCCGTCGAGTGAGAGAACCCCCCCGTGCTGAGCGCATGTGCGCAAAGGGTGTGCGTGCCTTCTTCTCAAGACACGCGTACATTGACGTCGAGAGAAAACAAATCCAGCTCTGTATCGTCCTCCCACTGTGATGCCTTGGCCCTTTCTTGGAGGAGGCCCCATTGGACCCACCAGTTATCGGCTTCGTCCTCTGCGTCATAGCCGAACAGTTCGCGATTGTGGTCCCATTGGGTCACGTTGCCGTCATCGTCACCCGAGAGCACGTTGAGACCCTGGTCGTGCTTCGCGCGCATCGTGGCATCGCGCAATGCTGTGCCCTCGCCATCGGGCGCCATCATGAATAGGGTGTTGACGACATCCAGAGTGCGGTTCTTCTGGCAGCGCTCCTCGCGGAGACCTTGAAATGCGTAGAGAAAGGATGGTATCTGCTCTTCGTCGCGCAGATGTGAGAACAATTTTGCGAGCACTGACGCATCCTCCAAGCTCATGCTTGGGCCATAGATAATTCCAGGCTATGTGACGAGTGCAATCGGTTAGAAACGGCTGCCTGAATGGAAACGTGGCCATACCGGAAAAGGATGTGCAGCAGACCCTACAACAACAAGGCGACCGCTATCGTGCACCCAATCTTCAGGAAAATCGCGTTGCATCATACGGGTCCGGGCAGGCCTTGCTAGCCTTGCCAATTTTTGTAGTCTACACGTAGGAGACGGCATGAGGTGTTGGGCCATAGTTAGTGGAGCGCTTGCCACCTACCGCGGCTCCGCTCTGGAAACGTAGGGCGCGAACTGCTCTGGAGTTAAGACGTCATTCCAGCCTTCTTGGGCACCTTCATCCGGTGTAAAAAAATACCAGGCGAGGTCGCGTGAAGGCCCCTGAAAAACAACCATGAGATAGGATTCTGATAAGAAGCATAATAACCCACTATTGGGAAGCAGAGCGATGCTCCTTCATGCCCAAACCACGCCCATTGTACGACCTTGAATGACGGAAGCTTAGGCCGACATTTACGGACGGTGAGGTCATACTCACCTGCTCTTGTTCCACTAGGGTACGCAGCTCAGGATCGGCACGGATACGGTCAGCCGGTATTACGGAACTGTTTTATGGTCAAAATCAGAAAAGGGAGAAAACGTAACGATGAAATCCAAGGTTGGCCAACGCGTACTTGAACAACGTGACGCCGGCGGCTTTTGGAGGGTCTTGGGGAACCACGAGCTTCCGACACATTCCCTGACAACCGTCTGCTCCGATAATGATATCCGCTTCAATGACCTCGCCTGTTGCTAGTCGTACCGAGCGACAGTCCTCGGCGATCTCTACGACTTCTGCGTTTGTCCGGATTTTCGCGCCTAACTCACGCGCCGTTTCCAGCAACATTAGCCGGAGTTGGCTGTGCTAAATCGGGAAAGAGATGTGTCAAGGGAGTTATGCTATGGTCGACGCCAAGATAACGCACATATAATCCGATGAACTCGCCACCAGCCTCCTCAAGCATCTCATGTTCCCAGCAGTGAATACCAAGCAGGTATGCCGTTTCAACTATTCGGCAATACGATGTGATGGTGAAGTGAGACGACAACGAGAGACATCGTGAGGAGAACGGCGCGTACGTCTGGACATTACGACGCGCTCAAGGACGAGGCCGATTTCGCCAACCTTGTCGTGCATGCCCCAGTAGTTGAAAATTTTTGTCATGTTGGGCGGCATACGGATGCCGCGGTACTTGCTTGACTGCATGAAATGGGAATGAGAAGGTTGGAATAAACATTGAAGGGAAGAGAAAGCTATACGGCACGTACGCCAACGAAACTGTGCGCTTTCTCCAGGACAAGAACGTGATGTCCCACGCGTCGCAACGCGACTGCGCAAGCGAGACCGGCTGCGCCACCACCGACAATAACAAAACGGACTTGGAGGGCTGCCTTCTTTGCGGATTCATGAGTACGCATCTGGATACGACGGAAGCGCGATATTAGTATAAGTAAGGCAAACGAGATTAAAATATACGCACGGGGTGGGGGATAGGACCGTCGTTCATGATAGCGGGAAGGGGAGGGGGAGAGGGAAGGACGGAATGAAGAGAGGAGGGGGCGGCAGGGGATGGGGGGGATGGCCAATAGATGAGCCTCGTAGGTATGATGAAGATGGAGGAACGGTAGCGTACGAGCAACGGGACTCATTGGCACTGGCACATATACGACACCGTTGACCGGTCTCCGCGCTCGTTTCCGGCAAAAAATCCGGTGGGAAAGAGAAAAAAAACAGGGGAGGGGCGATGCTGCTTCTTACTACTGTACTTTTATGAAATCGGGCCCCCAGAATGGCTCGAGCCGATCCCAAAAACGAGCGATCTCTCTTCGCCTGCTCTCAATACCTCTTACGGCAACTCCTGCCTGCAAGGCTTACGGTATTGTACAGTGTGCGATCTCTGTTCATTTGTTTCCGTTCTTAATCGACCTTGCTTACCTAGAGACCTCGAGATTGGCGATCTAGAATGGGGCGTTTAAAAAACGGAGCAAGAGAGAGCTGAAAACTGAACCCATGACGCGCCGCCACCCTATTCGGTGACAGCGACGGGGCGGAACAACCTGAGGACGTGTCTCAGGTAGTTCTCTTTCGAAGCTTTCCCAACGCAGGTTCAGGAGTACGACTTGTACGTCTAGATTGACGAAACGCCCATATGGTTCCCGTCCCTGGATATCATTTGCCTGTTCTGGCACACAAGTGACCTAAATCCCCCCCACACCAATGTCTCTCTTATATCTCACCCCCGCTCATCGCATCCGTCTTGTCACCTAAAATATTCCTGTAATAACGAGCCACGAACTCTGCCTCGTGGTACAACAACGCCGGGCCGATATCAGTACATGGCTGCATTTGCGAGGCGATCCTCGGCGAGCGATCCCCATCTCATTGACGGCTGCATCCCAGGATCTGATGCACGTTCGGTGGTCGGATCTGCCAAGCGGATAAAAGGGTCACTCGACTCGGACACATTGTCATCCACCATTTCGCGCGCACGCGTGTCTTTTGTGCCGACACTTTTCTATTCTGCCGGCAAAATGTTCACCTGCTGATATTCCATGACACGGGTGCCCGTCCCACGCCGTTCGAGTTTCAGATCACAGGGTCATCCATTACACGACGGGCGCTTTCACAACACCCCATGCAAACTTTACAGGACCATGTACGGCGTGCGAAATTCTCTCACAAAGATAGTACAAGAGCAATGCTCCAGACGGCGGCCGGAGACCATTAGAACACGTGAGGGCTCAAAATCGGGCTTTAACAAACAGCACAATCCAAATGATCAATAAGAGCGATCCCGACGGGGATCACGAAGCTGCCCAACCCAAGCACCGTATCCTCTCTCGTTCTGGTAACCTGCAAGTATTCCTCAGAAGAGAAAGGGGTTGTTTTCCACATTCGGGCTGAATGCATGACGACGCCGTCTGGCCGTTAGCCGCCCTTGCTTGGTCAGGACGTCTCTGTATCCGATTCGTTCTACTCGACAAATCTCGGGCAATTCAGGCACGCAGAATGCCGCCACCGTCTCTGTGACACAAGGAGTTATCTACGGATGTCAGGACCAGCTCTGATAGTAGGGCACCGCATAGCCCGAGACAATCCATATTGCGGCGGCGTATAATAGACTCGCCAACAGGTACCATGATGACCAGCGGTGGGACTGACCACGACTGAGACTTTGAGTCTTTAGCTTTCGAGAAACCTGATGGGGTTGTGAATATTTGTCCCGGGCGGAATGATGGCGCCTCATCCGGACAGTCTCAGAGGCAGCCGAGGCTCAACATCTCCGCATCAGCTTGAGGTATCAGCTTGAGTGCCATCGCGTTCTCCCTTCGGCAGAAGTCTTCCAGTAGCCAACCAGGGGAAACTCTACTTACTAACACTGGTCTTGGAAATGCAACATTTGACAAGGCCGCCTGGTGGCGATGATGGGAGGGCTACATTCTTCGGGGGTAAATACAGTAGCGTAGTGTCATTGGCCTTCCGCGGTTGCCACTAACAAATTAAATACCGAGCCTCTGTTCGTGCCTGTGTCGGTCCCGATCCACATATTGGATCAAGCCTTGTCGCCTTTGCTTGAATAGCCTACGTCCCGTATGTCGCTCCGCGGCGGGTCTGGTGTGGTGGTGACAACAGTGGTGGCCTGGGCGTCTGGGAATTCGCGCCCCATTTTCCCCTCCGCTTGCCCAGATTGCCTAATTAAGCACACATAACGTGATCTTGGCGTCCATGCTTATTGGAAAGATGAGTCGGGATCCCATACTCATTGTGTATGCATGCGCCGATGGTGCGATGCTCATTGCATACTCGCAAGTGGCAATTCGTCCCTCGTAGTGTCGGGGGAAAAACGTACTGTGGCAGACAGTGTTCACGGCGTACTTCGTCCGCCCCATTGCCCCACTAGGCGTGCCTTGTTTTTTTTCTCTTTATCTTCGCTGTCATGGACCACACGCAGGTACAGCCCCGAAGATTTCAATATCCGTATTTGTGGCGCTTCGCCTGTTTCACCGGTGCCGAGCTGGCGTAATTTTGACCCACGTTCGTTCGTCGTACAATCGTGCCACAATGGTACCATAGTATATCCCCCTTCTTACCTGTGATCCCCATGCACGTCTCACTACTCTCGGAGTCGGTTCGCGAATCCGGGGGAATTTGAAATGTTTCATGAAGCAAAGTTCCTGATACCCCACGTTAGAGTAGCCCCGCGGCTACTATTAGGGTGTGCTGAGGTATAGTGCGTGCAAGGTGGAGGTGGAGACGTAACAAGCCGAACCATTATTGGCATGGAATTACGCGAAAGGGGCTATGCGTGGCCATATATTACATACGCTTTGAAACGCATTGAAGTCTGCTCACGACATGGACACTTTAGCCCGACTGATGCAATCCGAAAAGAAAAGAAAGGTGAACTTTTCTCGGGCTGTGCAGACCTGGTGCGATGCACCTGGTGGGAATGAGTATCGCAGCGCGCGAAAGGCCTGGGGTCGCTGCCTCAGTGTTAAGATTATGTCCGGGTTGATGCTACTACTACTACTACTGTATGCCTTCGTGAGTGGCCAGTGCATCACACCTAGTAACCCGACTCGGACGCGTGTGTCTTATTCATGAGTAACCGGAGACGGTCAAGGCGAAAGGGCTCAAGCCATAAAAGTACCTGTACGTCCCTTGTCAGATTCCATCTCAGTACTGGAAGTGGGTGAACACTATTCCATCCGAGGGTTGACATTCGGAATTTCGGATGATCCTCGGCTGGGCGAGAAGTGGTCATAAATATTCATGGCCCCTTATTGTCGCATTACGCAACGTGACGTTCACTTCATGCAAAAGATTGTAAGGAGCAATGTTCCGCTCTTGATACATAAGCTGTGACACTGACACGATACATATCACATAGTGTCAACGATGATCGGAAAGGAGAGAACATGCGAAAAGAACTTGTCGAAGCCACAGGCCTAGATACAAATCGGTTGCGTTGCCATCTTATCCGATGGTTGTGTGCTAGTGGATGGCCCCGCGGGCACACATTACTGTAATGGTACTGTATAAGTTTGGACATCGCACCCAATGCTCACAACGCGAAAAGGTTAAAGAAGAAAAAATATCCGGGGAATGGTATCAATTTCGGACCTTCCTGTTACTTTCATGGCCCATGGAATCTCTTTTGTTTCTTCCGCATATGTCTCTGCGTGTGTTGACTGGGACTCCGCGGTCATACTCGAGCTAATTGAGGATAACAACTCCATATAAGCTATTTTTTATTTTATTTCGATAACCTTAAGTTCTACCTTTGTCAACTTTGAACTTGAAGCTTGAAACTCAAAAGGTGAATATCTGGCGACTCTACCGATTACAGTACTGGATGTCCTCAATACTTTCGCAAACGTAATATTTCGGCGGTTCCCCTCAGGCTTACAGTGACAGACATTGACAAGTGATCATCAGCTCGCGTCCTGGACACACTGTGTTTCATTAAGTCAACACGTTGCTCCTAGGGGTGCTTGCAGCGTGATTGCTCGCGTGGTGGGTGCGGAAGCGAATTTGATGCTAATCGTTTCCGTTTCATTCCTTTATTTGGCTCCCTTCACTTTCGTTCTCAGCGAGCTAAATATTGGAGAGCACGTCACTGGCACGAATGGGTCTACACACTCCTCACAAATTTCTCGTCGTCATCGATATCATGTCTTGTCTACGTGGGTTTTTGAGAACCCTTCATCGGATGACAGGGCTCAAACAGTGGACCAAAATTCAAGAATATACATAAACACTCCTTTTCGTTTAGCGCTCACGTCAGCGGCAAGTAACATGTGTTATTTGATTGTCGCTTCCAGCCATTTAGCCTGAATGCGCAGCGTACGTACTCATGAACTACAGTTTTTGCAAGCTAATCCTTTGAGTGTCTCGCCCTACATACTAAATCTCGCTTCAGTCCAATTCTTCCATTTGAGTCAGGAGCAACTGTGGAACCGAACAACGCCCGAGGGAGGTGGCGAACGCCAATCAAATTGCTCGAGTTCGTAGGTCCGGAGGATTCCTGGAGCAGACATATATGTATACATCCTGGACGAGACATCTCCCTGTTCAGACCTTCTGCCTACGACGATCATGGGCTCCTTGCTTAGCTCGCTTGGGAAAGGGCTCCTGCTGACGGTCGCTCTGCTCATCGCCTATTCCTACGTCCAGGATCTGAGGCGCAATCCAGCGCGTCTTCCGTATCCTCCGGGTCCCAAAGGATACCCCATCATCGGCAATCTGTTCGACATCCCGAATGCCTTCATCTACAAGCGCTTCCGAGAGATGAGTCGTGAGATCGGTCAGTCCATCCTCTCGTTTTTATCATTACCACTCCTTCGAACGCTAACAAACCATTGGGGCGTAGGTTCCGACCTCATCCATTTGCAGGTCTTTGGGTTCCATCTCATCGTGTGCAACAGTAAAGGCGTTGCAGACGACCTTCTTGACAAGCGATCATCCATCTATTCAGACCGGTAATGACACATTCAGCGTTCCTTCACACGCTACTAGCCTCACGAAGCTGCTTGCTCTGGATTATTGCAGGCCTCGGCTTCCCATGATGGTTGAACTGTATGTGGATTTCCTTCTTTCGCCACAGGTTTTCCTCATTCCTCATGCGGCGTTGGCAGTATGGGCTTCGGTTGGTCGCTTGGTTTCACACCTTACAACGAGTGGTGGAAAAATTCGCGCAAGCTGTTCCACAAACACTTTCAACCATCCGCCGTCCCTCAATTCCGCCCAAAGAAGATCAAGGCAGCCCACAGTTTCCTGCGACGTCTTATAGATGAGCCAGAGCGTTTTCACGAGCACATGCAACTGTGAGTCCCCATAGCTCTAGATTTCCTGTCACAAGTGAGCCGATGGCATTCTCCACATCGACGGGTAGGATGGCTGGCAGTACGATACTTGACATCGCTTACGGGCTTGACATCCGAACTACGGATGACCCTTACCTCAAGCGCGCAGAAGAATG
This sequence comes from Russula virescens, assembly GCA_003316435.1. Taxonomy (NCBI): domain Eukaryota; kingdom Fungi; phylum Basidiomycota; class Agaricomycetes; order Russulales; family Russulaceae; genus Russula; species Russula virescens. The sequence continues at coordinate 10,921 of QFEY01002090.1, read as the reverse complement.
CTTGGGGATCATTGACAAAGCTGGCAATCCCGGTTCCTTCTTCGTGGATATCATCCCTGCATGTAACGCATATCACTTTTCATTTCGGCTCGTCGCATTCCTGAACATTCCTCTACAATCTATTTAGTGAAATATGTACCCGAATGGATGCCAGGGGCATCGTTCAAACGTAAGGCACGCGAATGGCGCGGTGTGGCAGAACGCTTTTACACTATCCCATTCGATTTTGTCAAGCAATCGATGAAAGAAGGCTCCGCGAAAGCATCCTTCACTTCCCTCGCTCTACGCGACATAACTGAAAATGACGATCGCGCTTACCAAGAAGAACTCATCAAAAGCCTAGGTGGCACCATGTATACCGGTACTGTCGTTCCCTTCTCTAACCACCAAGGCAATCGGACTGATATCACGTGTGGACAGCTGGTGCCGATACGGTACGGTTCTAGCACGCATGGACGCGAACAAAAGCTGATCCGAGCTTCCAGACCGTATCGATCCTGTTGACCTTCTTCCTTGCCATGTTGATGAATCCCGCTGCCCAAAACAAGGCACAGGAGGAGATCGATCGCGTCATCGGTACCGATCGCTTGCCAACGTTCGATGATGAGTCGAAGCTTCCCTACGTGTCTGCGCTCGCAAAAGAAGTCTTCAGGTGGCAGCAGGTCGCACCGTTCGGTACGCAACTTATAATCCCGTACTAGCACATCCTGCCTTCACGAGCAGGACTGAATCGCCGCACCGCAGCGATCCCGCATCGATTAATGGAAGACGACGTCTACAACGGCTACTTCCTCCCCAAGGATTCTATCGTTCTCGGAAACGCATGGTATGTCATCCATACTCTACGTTCGCCCCGTCCCTGTCGGTGGCCACTTTTGCTGCTTCGATGCTAAAAATAAGAACAAAAATGCAAACCAGGGGGATCCTACATGACGATAGGCTCTTCCCGGATCCCTTCACGTTTAAGCCGGAGCGCTTCACCACGCCCGACCTCGACCCCCGCGTCCCTGCGGCAGTCGACTACGCATTCGGCTTTGGGCGGCGTGTCTGCCCCGGCCGCTGGATGGCGCACTCTTTCGTCTGGATCGTGGTCGCGAGCGTGCTCTCTACCTTCAGAATAGAGAAGGCCGTGCGCGACGGCCGCGTTATCGAGCCCACGGGCGCATTCACTCCTGGCATCCTTGCGTGCGTAGTTCATTTTTCTATACCTGACATATTCGCGCAGCGCTGAACGAAGAGTTTTCTTTTTCGTTGTACAGGAGTCCGGAAAAATTCGAGTGCTCTGTTAAGCCACGGTCGAAAGAGGCTGAAGCACTCATTCGCGCGACTGGGACTGCGTGACGGGGTTATTGGGTTCATGCGGGTAGAAGCCTGGCTATTGTCAAAAGACTAACCGTATAGCATACACTTCTTTCCCCCCTGTTTGTCCGTTGAGGACCCCGCTGGTGTGTTTTCTATCTTTCGTATCCGATTTGTAACTTTTTATCCTACGCGATGTGACGTTAGACAGTTATCAATTATAACATGATCGATATGATGACGCCGAGAGAGCAGCCAGGTTGATGCCCCTTCTCTAAGGGGCATGACGATGCAGGGAGAATTTCAAATCGCCGTTCGGTTCGCGCCCGGACTTGCAGTCTGGTGTCAGGGTCCAAAAATACTTGTCCCCACGAAAGATGAACCGATGAACCCAGGAGGTATAAGTGTACCACAGTATGCTTAATGGGTCATCCCGGAAACAATGAAACGCCACACTCCACTTGTATATTACTGTAAATGCGATTCTTGGTTGCTCGGATCATGATTGCTGGTCTGGGTGAACCATATTGAGGGTTCTGGGAAGACACGGCATAGCCTGAACATCAACGGAGTATATGATTCTTCCTATGTATGCTTCAAATAATAGCGTAATGACACGGCAGGATTGATACTCGGCGCGGGGTCCGAGGCGATAGATGGTACTAGTGATATGTATCCTGCAACTTCCGAGGATCGAAATCGAGAATAGAAGGATAGGTTTGGGAAAGGTCTTTTATTCCTTCTTAAAGCATACATGGTCCGTTGTGACAATGAATTAGTCTCATAATGACATCCCCAGTGGCCGAAACACCAAACAAAAGAGCGTGAAGCGGTCAACAAAGCAGACACGTTTCATCAGAGCAAGCAGAAAAAGAAAGTCCAGGACACCAAGGCCTCGGCGAGTAAAAGACAACGGGTGCTAGCGGTAGACGAAGCAGACAAATATACGGGGAGTGGAAGTAGCGGAACCTACTTGGCCCCCGATCAGACGTTACTATCACTGGGGACAGTCATTCTGTGAGCAAGTAGGAGTTCTACAATCCTCCAATTCCCCAGCGCGAGAACGTTTGTGATCAGCGAGTGAGCACTTCGAGATTATTTGCATCCAGACCACCCCCGATACGCCCACTGTCGCGCACAAGCGCTTGGCTGGCGTCCCGGAGCTCGTTTGCGCGTTGTTCGAGAGAGGTTTGTTTGTCCGCCAGTTTTGTATGCAACGATTTAAACAGATTTACCTTGGATCTGGCACCCAATACCAAGAAGGTTTGCGGAGTGTCAGCCGGACAGACATGGAAAAGATTGAGGAAATGAGATTAAATGCGCACCTCATGTGCTCCCTAATCTACGGGGAGGAAACGTGAAAGCGATGGGAACATCACCTAGATAGGACCGAAGACGAACAGAATGAAAGACTTACGATGTCCATCATCTCAGCGAACCTGGCCATTATGTCATTCGCACCAGAAAGCCATTCCTCCATCGTCGACTTGGACCAACGATCAGCCCCTTTCTCATAGAGCTCCGCATAACGCGCTAGATCTGCATCAGAGAAGTCTAGACCAGGAAAGTCTCCCATAGCCGCCGTAGGGTGAGGAACATTGGGCGGAAGTACGAAGATTTGCGTTCCTGTAGGAGACACGCCTCTGAGGGGGATTGTCTCGGACAGCGAACCATTAGAAGGCAGAGGACTTCGACGAATACAGGGCCGCTTCGAAGATTCGCGCGATCGAGCGTCTAGGACAACATCCTCTCTATCACTAGGAGAGACCGGTCGGATGCGCTTCGCCTGATGCGCGAAATTGCGGATGGCATCGTTTCGATTTGCAGGGCCGGCTGCTGCAAGTCGATCTCCCTCATTATCATTTTGTTCGGACACGGAGGAGAAATATCCGCTATCGTCCAGGCTGGTCGCGGCATTGTCAAAGGAAAATTGGCCGCCTCCGCCGAAGAAAGACGGGCGGGATGGCGGGCCGCGTGCAGGCGCGGGAACGGCACTCATTTGAACCATCTCGTCCTGGGGGCGACAGGACATCGGGCGAAACATATTCAAGGCAGCAGCGGCGGTGGCATCCGCATGAGGCGCTGATAGATTTGGACGCGTGCCACTGGTAGTTTCAACCGAGCTTTGGCCTGTGGCGGCGGCGGCGGCCTCGTCGACGCCCTTGGAAGGGAACGGGAGAGAAGGTTTTTTGAACTCCGGCGCCGGGAACCCTGGGATTGTGCCCTGGAGCAACGTAGTGGGTGGGGTGAACGGGCGAGGCGCATATATGCGTGTTATGGAAGAGCCTTTGGCACCCGTACTACCGCGCGCCAGCACGCCACCGCCACTGCCAGTGGGCGCCTGATTCAGATTATGTGCCGCATCGCCGGGGTCCGCCGTGGATCCGAAGCTTGCTGTGCGTGGCACAGGTTTCTTCTTGAAACCGGAGATATTGAGGGCGCGCGTGGATTCCTGATCCATTGATGGGGTTCAGCTGAGAGGAAACAAGGGGATGCGGTGGAGAAGGCACTTAACCCCAAGCTCGAGCTGGTTCTTCTCGGCACTGGATGAGATATTATTCGAAAGTGCCTGAGCAACGTTGCTAGAGGCAGTACTCGTTTCATCACTTGCGTTGACGGCTCTTGAGGCTGGACGTGAGGGAAGAAAGGGTTGCCTTGCGCTCATGCGGTGCGATTGATCTGTCGTAGTGGTATCGATAGAGTTGCTGCGGCGGCCCGGAGAACAAATAGCTGACGCTCGAGTCCCTCGTCTTCAGTTTACTAGTACATGCAAAACCTGACATCTATAACTAAAGTCATATTATTCTACAACAGCCGGAGAAGTTTCAGAAGGAGTATCAGCAGCCTGTTCCTGCCACATAGAATAGTAAAGACCGCGCGACAGCATAAGTTCTTCATGCGTGCCTTGTTCGATGATCCCACCATCCTTGAGCACAATGATTAGATCTGGTTTTCACAAAAAAAGTCAGTTGGGCGTCAATGTAAGGGAGAGGCCGTGCTGGAACCCACCTGCTTCGACGACAGTCCGTAGACGGTGTGCGATGAAGATGCTCGTTCGTTCGCGGTCGAGCAGCGTTGCGTTTATATTCTTCATGAGTTCTGCTTCTGTCTGCGCATCCAGCGCCGACGTCTACATAACGATAGTAATTCATGAGTACCTCGCGCGAATGAGTGCAGCTCAGACCGAGTAACGTACCGCCTCATCAAAGAACAAGATCGGCGGGTCTTTCAGTAGGACTCGTGCCACCGCAAGCCGCTGCTTTTCGCCCCCAGACACCATCAACCCACGTTCGCCGACAGTTGTTGCGTACTTGTCCGGGAGTTTCATGATGGTTTCGTGTACATGTGCCTTCTTCGTTGCCGTAATGACCTCTTCGTCACTCGCGTCCAGTCGCCCATATCGTACATTATGCATGATGTCTGCATGAAATAGTGGGGTATCCTGTGGGACGACACCCACTGCGGAACGTAGTGACGCTAGCTGTACCTGCGTTATGTCCTGGCCATCAACAAGTATGCGCCCCGTGGATGGCTCGTAGAGGCGGTACAAGAGACGGAAGACCGTTGACTTGCCGCAGCCCGATGGCCCCACGATTGCTACCTTCTTTCCAGCAGGAATTGTGAACGAAAGGTCATGGAAGATTGGACGAGATGGGTGGTACCCAAACACGATATTTTCGAAGGTGATTTGGCCCCCAGAGAGCACAAGTGGTTTTGCGTCTGGTGGATCCTGCAGCGTAGGTTCAGTCAATTGGCGGCGTCAACCTCTATTAGAATATTTGTAAGACCTTGGTTGGAGGGTGGTCTGATTGGAGGTTGAAGAGAACCTCCATATCTAGCAAGCTCTGCCTGACCTCGCGATAAATAGTCCCAAGAAAGTTCAGGGGCATGGACAGCTGAAATACGAGTTGATTGACCATAACTAGGTCACCGATCGTCATCGTTCCTATTTAGAATGATGAGATATATAAAGCACAGGCAGACACCCTAATTTACCATTTATGACACCCTGTGCCGCGAGGAACATGATCCCAGTGAGCGCTGTCGAAAATATTACATTTTGGCCCGAGTTAAGAAAGGCGAGCGACGTGGCGATTTTGATAGAAGCTTTTTCGTATGCGCGTAAATGCGTATCATACTGTTTTATCTCGTATTTCTCGTTGCCAAAGTTCTTCGCACGAAATTGACGTTAGTCTCAGTTTTACCACCCACGTAGAGGCGGTTGCAGACCTTTACAGCTTCGTAGTTAAGCAGAGAGTCAACTGCGACGGTAGCAGCCTTGTTATCCGCCGCATTTGCTTTGCGACGAAATTGCGTTCTAGTGAGGCCATCAGAGACACACAACAGGCTTTGAGGCCTACAAATAGGGAAGTACCCGACACTACTCACCGCCACGCCGTGGTACGGACCGTAAACCACGTATATGCTGCCATAGTCGTGAGAGTGATCGCCGCAAAGTCCCAACCAAACTTGTAAGTCTATCGACAGTGTCAACATCCACATGCCAAAAGTTTTCACTCTGCGCACCAAGATGCCACACACGAGAGATATTTCAAGGGCCGTGGGAACCACTCGGAACAGTATTGCCTGCAAGATGAATGCAACGCCTCTGTCATTGTGGAGGGGAGAGTAAACTAAGCCTTTCCAAGATAGGATTAAAAAGAAGGCAGGAATAGACTCACTTGGTTCCACGGTCTATAGCGCGCGTCAGTCCACCAGTTTGTCGGGATAGATGAAACTTGAGGTCGAGGTTGAGCAGGTGTTCGAATGTCTGACGCGCGACCGTGCGGACTGCACGCTGGCCAACGTCCGCATACACCGCGTTCAATAGCTCACTGAATAGTGTTGCACCTATACGAGCCGCGCCGTCTGCCCTCCCCACGCACGATAAATTGATCCAACCTAAACAACACGGGGCGTAAAAGTTACGACGCACAGGCAAGGATGACTGAGCCGCAGACAACCCAAACAGTCGAATGTGCATCGAGGGGAATATTAAGCGTGTCGATGATCTCCTTGAAAAAAAGTGGGACCTGGACGTTCAGTAGCTATACCATAATAGCGTTAATCTCACGAAAGAATTTGCACGAATCAGGGCTAAGCGTGACGAACCTTGCCACCTATGAGCAAGCCAACGCCCAAGACGACGCGCCCTCTCGTCTCCCAATCACCCTTCGGCCATATGTGCACCGCGAGCCTCCGAACAATGGCCCAATCACGTCGACGCTGCTCTGCGTTTGTTATACTAGCCACTGTTGACGCGGCTGGCTGCGGCGGGTTCTCCTTTGTAACCGTGGTGGATTCTAGGGTGGTATTTGGCTGTTGCACGAGGTTCCGAAATCCACGCCATCGATGCAACGCTGGTCGTGGTGGAAAGTGAGGATTATGGAATAACGGTGGGAGAAGCCCGGAAGTAGAGAATCCCGCTGGTCGATGGCACGGGCCAGAGCGGACCGTGGATTGCTGCCAAAATATGCGAGCCAGCAAGTGTGGATGCGAAAGCGTAGCACACGCACGCGGAACTGGGACACGGAATAGAGCTGCGGCCCCCCGAAGAGCGCTCATAGTTATGGCTGTTCCGTTGAAGCTTGACTATCCTCCGCAAGGATGTGGTGGACCGGATGGTGACGCATTGCGTGAGCTTGCACGTGACCAAGTAGAAATTTCTGCGGAGACACTACCGTACTGTACGTACCCGGGCAAAGTCATTTACAGTACCTTTTTAGTGCATCTCATAGACCAAAAGCCATTTTACGCCCATCTGGGTACATATGAATTCGCGGCTATCTATTTTCAAGCATGTTTTTCCCTTTGCAACGTGGCTATTTAGTAGCTGCATAATGTTGGCACGGACGCCAATGTACCTTGGTCTGACAATACCCTTTCTCTTCGAGGGCGCCGTCCTTGGGCTTGGGCTATCCATGGGCACGTTTTCCACAGGTGCCGCAAATAAACCCTTTGTTCGTGGCACGACACTCGCCCATTATGACAGTTAATAGGCTATACCAACGTACCTCTTGAAATGAGGGTCGATGTCTGACCATTTGAATATCAGAGGGCCGAGGTAGCCAAGTATGGACTGATTTCTTTCTCTCGGATACATTTGGGGGAAGTGTTATGCCACAGAAATAGGATCGATGCAACCATGTAACATTTCCTGTTTCAACCATCGGCACAGTTGTAGCTACTCCTCGGCACCCGATTGTCACCAACTTGGCCTGCCTGGTCACTACGTATAAAATCCGGGCAGTCTCGGTAAACGTGAGATTGAAAATGCTACCTAGGGCGGTGATGCACGGTAGGAACTTCTTATGCTCCCTAAAGTGTACCAGCGTCAGCTCGAAAATGCACCAAACGCCACTGGTGGTTTAGAAAAGCCGCACATACCTGCGAGACATGAAACGTCCTACGCTGTCATGCTATCCTCGACCTTCGACCTAACAACAGTAAAGCCGCGCGGAGCCTTGCGTTCTGCCCTCTGCTGCCCAGCTGTTCGTACTGCGCTGGCAGAGACGTTTTGCACCTCGACAAGCTCCTTGACCGCGAGTATCATGCCTGCTGCTTCCGGGGTATGTGGGTGGTATACAGTTTGCATGCGCCGCCTAAGGCCTAGCGCGGAGAGTGTTCCTTGAATGCGTTTCCCAAGAGAGATGCCGGAACGGCGCAGGGTGATGCGGAAGTGAGTTTTTGGCTCTACAGCGGAAGAATAGCGCGGTGGTGGAGAGGCTGCGAGAGCAGCAACGGTGCGGGAGGCTGCGGTCCCATTGTGGACTGACCTCCGCTGCAGCGCGTGAAGAGAGTTCAGGAAACCATTGGTTGATCGGGGAATGCTGAGGATGAGGGTCATCTTTGGCTGAAAGGAGGGACGTGCCTATTGTGCCAGCATGGAGCCATCACCTGACACGTGACGCGACTGGCGCGGCGGCACCATCATCTGTGCTCATGCTCATGCTCAGGTACTGTAGTACTGGCAGTAGTACTAGTAGTATGGTACCATCCTTTTCATTTAAGATCCCGGGAGACGAATTGCGCTTAGAGATATAGGGCTTCGCTGGTGGCGTGCATAATATCCGGTGCCTATCTATCTGCAATAAGTGAGGTTCTGCGGCACTCATACTACTATGAATAGCTACCCTAGGAGGACAAGCCAGATATTTCCCTCCTCCTATTCCCAATTGTTCTTCTTGACCTTGAACCCGTATCTCCTACAAGCTCTTTCTATCTCATGGCGTCGGCTACAAATCCCTCTTCTAGTTTTGAATCAATTTTTGATGCGGCGTTAACAGAGTACGCCAAAAGAACTAAGATCGACCTTGCTGCATCTCCTTTCGCTAATATGTTGCGTAACTGTGACTCCCCTGATTCCGTCATTCAGCTTTTGCAACAAAAAGCACAGGATTTCAAAACCTTTCGTGAAAGAGGTTCGGCATTGCTCAAATGGCTTCGTCCTCTCGTGCAAGTCATCTATCTCCTTTCGGGTGCTCTTGGACATAGCTCTAATATGGTGAGTCCTAAGAACCTAATATATACATGCGTTCTCATAATTTTGTCTTCAGGTGACGATGAACCCTGCAAGCGCTATCTTTGTGGGCATTCATGTTCTCCTCACGGTATGCGTCCCCCTTTATTCGTTCACATCATTGCGATACTTCAATCATAAGGCCGCAAGCGGTGTCACCACAAGCTACGACTCCCTCGTGGAAATTTTTGGATGCGTCGGAAATTTCCTCAATCGAGTTCAAATTTATACCAAGCTCCCACTCACCCCACCCATGGTGGATGTTATCGTCAATATAATGGTCGAATTACTCTCCGTACTTTCTCTTGTCACGAAGCAGATTATACAAGGGCGTCTGAGTAAGTTGTTTATTGCCCGCGGACCTCCCTTGGCTGAAGTAGAGATAGAGAAGTTTATGAAGAGGCTATTAGGACCTGGGGACCGCGAGATCGAGCAGGTGCTACAAAGATTGGACCGACTCACCCAGGACGAAGTCCGGATGGCCACAACTCAGACGCTTGAGTTAGTCCATGGTCTCGCGGAAAATGTCGGGGTGATCAAGGACGGTGGGCAAACATTACTTGCATGGCAGTTACGCCAACTAACTGGATGTACGCTCTAACAGCTAGCAAAACGTCAGCCCACCGTACGCGCCAGGCTTCGGGTGTGTTTCCGCCTGTATGACTAATCAAGTACTGGCTGGGCTGACTCCGGGCGCTAATTACGTTTCAAGGCACCGCAGTTGATTCGGAGACAGATAAAATGACGCGTTTGTACCACCTCTCCTGCCTGCGATGCTTGTAGGGGCTGAGCCCATCTCAAGGTGATCAATTACAAAAGGAAATTCGAAACTGGCTCTCTCCTCCAGATCCGTCGAGAAACCATAACGCCGCACGGAGGAATCACCACAGCGGAACTGCCGAATGGTTCACTCAAGGCAACGCCTTCAAGCAATGGAAAGAGGCTGGCTCGCTCTTGTGGATCCTTGGAAAGCGTGAGTGATCCTCTGGCCTTTCCCTTGCACATATTGATGGTCGCCTCATAGCGGGTTCTGGAAAGAGTATTCTTTGGTATGTGCTAAGTCAGTCTCTCTCGTCTAACTCAATCATTCTTATTCTATCATAGTTCTGCAATTATTAAGGAAATTAAGGCCCTTGCTGATACAGGATCAGTCCTGATGGCATATTTCTACTGTGACTTTCGAGATAGTGCAAAGCAAGACGTCCGCGATGTACTCACATCTCTGCTTACCCAGCTTTGTGCCAGATCCGACACTTTCTCCCAAGTTCTTTTCAACATATACTTAACACAGAATGCTGGTTCCCAGCAGCCTGACGATGATACGCTCGCGCAATGCTTGAAGGACATGCTCCAACTCTCACAGCATCCTCCTGTTTACCTTATAGTTGATGCCATCGATGAATGTCCCAATATCAATGGTATAGTGTCGGCTCGTAATAGAGTCCTTAAGCTTGTGGAGGAGCTGGTCGGGTTGCACCTCCCAAATCTTCGTATTTGCATTACAAGTCGTCCCGAGGCGGATATCCGGGCATCCCTTAATTCTTTGGCATCTCACGCCATCATGATCACGCTTCATGAAGAAAGCGGACAGAAAGAGGATATTATAGACTATATCAGATCCGTCGTTCAGTCCGATCTGAATATGCGGAATTGGAGAGGCGAGGATAAGCAACTCGTCATCGATACACTCTCGGAAAAAGCGGAGGGGATGTAAGCCTTGTCATTACAACTTCTCAGGGCGCCTTTTCACTGAGTTATACAGGTTTCGTTGGGCATTCTGTCAGCTGGAAGCTCTACGTCGCCAATTTCCCGCAACGATCCGGAGCGCTTTGGATGACTTGCCAAGGAGTTTGGACGAGACATATGAACGCGTTTTATTGGAAATCGCTGCAGAGAGACGGGAATACGCCCATCGCCTCTTTCAATGCCTTGCGGTGTCCGTTCGACCGCTTCGTGTCGAAGAGCTTGCCGAGATCCTTGCGATTCAATTCGATGGAGTGTTTCCCACCTACAACGCACATTGGCGGCCGGAGGTTCCCGAAGAAGCAGTGCTATCCGCGTGTTCTAGTTTGATCGCCTTTGTGAATGTCGATGGCTCGTCGG
>QFEY01002088.1:0-54880 GCA_003316435.1 Russula virescens | reverse complement strand
CCAGCTCCGGCTTGAGATCGTACAACTTTGCAACGCATAAAGCCGCCGTCTTTCGCACATACGGATTCTCGTCATGCAGACTCTTCTGTAGCGGGCCGGAGATGTAGTCAATGATCTTTTCGACGCGGATGCAACCCATCGTGCGAATGGCGAGCGCGCGGATGAGCGGATTCTGGTCGTCGGAGTCTTTGACGAACGTGTTGACGGCGAGGATGACGAGGTCGGGCTGCGTTTTGGCGTAGTTAATGAGGTAGAGATAGACAAGCTTCTTCTGCTCGATGTCCTCGGTTTGCATGTTCTTGAGGACGTCAGGGAAAAGGCCGCTGACATCTTGCGGAAGGCGTAAGAGAGATGCCCTATCGAAGCGAGATCGTCATACATACCCTTTCCGACCGTCATGTTAGCGATGACCCTCTTGATGGCATCCTTCCGTCTGTCACGATACTCGCTGTTAAGGTCGGCACGAAGCTCAAAATTCTCGCCTGATTGATGGTCAAACACAATGCCATCAAAGGCGCGAAAGAGACGAACCTTTCTTTGGCGCCGCTCTGGAGAAAACGTTCATGTCAGGAAAGAAGGATAAAAGGACAATCGCGTTTGCTGAATCAAATTACGACCCTATTATGTAATCAACGACTGCAGCACTTTTCGTCACTACCGCCAAGTTGGACGTGTTCACAACTTTACATTGTGTTGATACATTATGGGACTAATTCATATACGACATAATTACAGCTCAAATACTCAGTCATGGGGCGCACGGGCCGCGCCTCTGACTGCCTCCTTCCCGCCGGCCTCACGGAGCTCTCCAGCTTCATGCTTATCTGCGTTCCCAGTAACTTTTCCGATGACCTACATCCCATGACGTTAGGGCAGCGACAAAAGCCAGGAATGCAAGAACGGACCTTTTCTGTCTTGCCAATAACCCTGTCCAAGAGGCTCGCCTCACCCATAGGAAGGTTGGTTCGACCACCGCGGGCAACACCCCCTATAAAGGCTTAAAAGGAGTCAAAAGGATCGCCCAGGGCCAGCCACCGAGTTGATGAGAACATCTGACACCCACCTTCCGGAGTGGGCTGAACATCCAAGGGACGCTCGGAATTAAAAGCGTTCCGGCCCTGCACATGCAATGTGAGCGCTAACCCTTCTCGAGGAGTAGATTGTTGACAGAATATCGCACCTCGTATTGTTGCTGGTCGGTGCGACTGCCGGGAAGAGGTTCATTGGAATCGTGCATCCGGTGCTGGGGAGTAGCGTCTTCCTTGGCCATATTGTGGGGCGTAGTATTCTTTGGCAAGGGGAATCCACTCATGATAGTGTTGTAGTCTTCGAATTTAGCCTGAGAGGTGGGTATAGAATGTATTGAAGTTGTGAGTAGCAACTAGATTCTTAGACAGTCGCTTTATATAACTCCAGATGCCAACGCTGGAGTCCTTTGCAGCAAGACTAATGACGTCACATAACGAACAGGAACACCACCGTTGCTCCAGCGATGATGACGATTCATTATAATCTCTCCCAGGAGTACTAGTCTTCGCCGGACCCAAAGACAAAAGTCCAGTAGCGGGCTGAGCGTTCTCGTTCGCGCGTTTGACTTGGTTTAGTTTGAAACGTGACGCAAATGAAAAGCTGGCTCGTTGTTTCGGAGGCTACGCATGTGCACGTGCCACCCTTACACTCGACAGATCTCGGTCCACCGGGCCTGGTCCTTCTCACCCTCTAAGTTCTCTCTACGACGGACTCGCGGGGTCTTACAGGTTACACGCCTACACTGTACAGGCCCTAAAATACATGCACCTGAGCCCGTGAAGGAAGCCATCGTCGTTGACAGTGCACCTGCAACCTCCTTTGGGAGCTTTGCTTCAGCACTTTTGAATGTTTTTCTGCCAAGCCACGCCTGTCGCCTCCACGAACGCATGCCTGAATGCTTTGTACGCAGCCTTCTGTCACGCGATCCGGTTCCACACCTTAAAACTTTGAGCGTGAGAGCACGAGCGCATGTATGGGCAAATGTCGATAAAGTGCGGGAAACACAGTACGCAGTACGCAGACCCGCTTCCCTTGCCCGCACTTCCATCCCAGAGTCCGCAAGCTCACAATATACGCGCCGATCATTGTCTTTCCTCTCACCTTCACCGCTGCTTCCTCGAAGGCTACCTTGCAACTGGTGTGCAAGAAACAGTTGAGGTACATTGCGCGAGCCCATGGAGCGCCATCCAAGTGTGTGTTCTTGCAAACGCGAGGAGGGTTAAGTTCGCATAGTTCTACGCGGGACATAGCAGCGGGTGCTCCGTCTCTAGTCTCTGAGCGTCTGAAGCAACAGCGGTTGCAGATTTGTGCGCGACACGCGCCGCTCGACGTAGGGCTGCGTTGGTTGGGTGGGGATGAAGAAGAGAGATGTCCTTACTTACAACATGATGTCATTGATTGCAATCACGATCCCACCGTCTCGGATAATATCCTCACACTATCCGCTTACTAGTTATAGTACCTTTGGTATACTTAGCATAGCCTGAGGTACTACCGCGCAAGTACCAGTCAGAAACCCAGAAAACGAGTGAAGTCAGGACGAATCACAATCCGGCAGTTCGCAGAGGGTACCATATCAATACATGATAAAACAGCTTCAGATCCCTGCCCTCACACCCTAGACACACCAGAGATTCCACTAGATGATATCGAGGACCTTTGATATCACGAAACTGTTCATCTCAATGCTATCAGCTTGATAGCAAGGTTCATCAAGGGTGTTCAGAATGTTGCTCTGGATGTCTGCGTGCCATTACGTAGACTTGTATTGCCATTGTATTGCCATATACTCCCTACAGGAGATATCTGAATCCTGAACCTCTCGACCTGCCCGACGTGATCTCATGCTTCTCCAGGCGCTTGTTCTCTTTGGAAAGCACCTGTCTGAACAAGGCGCACATTGCGATGCACAGCCCACTCATCGAAATGCAAATCACATAGGAGTGAGCATAGGTCGGTCCCCAGGAACTTTGCCACATGTATCTGTCCAGATTTAAGGGGAAAAGAAAAATCACTGTCAGTAGCCGAAACACCCAGTGATACGTATGCGACCCACGAGCCAACGATGTTTCCGAGATGCGAAAATGCGTTGACAAATGCGAGCGCAACCGCCCGTTTCGAAGGTGAGCGGGAAAAAGTGTTAGATGTCCAAGTGAAAAAACAGATGAGGCCCGCATATGACTGCACCATCAAGAAGCTGATCGATTAATTTAAGCGGTCATCTAAGAGTGATAGAACGAGACAACATACAGCGCAAAATAGCGCGCCGCGAGCTTCATCGTCGAGATGGCTATTATGAAGCCAATCATTCCTATCGATAGTGGAATGACGATGTGGAAAAATCGTTCGCCCGTCATGTCCGAGTGCCTGGAAGGCGGTGGCGCGAACAAATTAATCCCGGAAGAGTAACCAGTCGCCGAGCTTTGCCTACCTGCTGACTGCGAAAGCTACCACAGTAGCGAAAACCCACGGGGGTGCACAGAGCAGTAAGGTCACGGTCCGCGAGTATCCAAGTGTTGCCGTGAGTGTTGGGAAGAATGCACCAAATGATAGCGAAACGTCCAGAATCGCAAGCGCAATCGCTAACCAGTAGACACGCCAGTCGCCCAATGCTTCAAACAGTCCAGGAAATCGAGGTCCTTTGCCCTCGGTCTCGTCATCGCCGATGCCGACATCTTCTTGCATGCGGACTTTGGCAAGCCGCATTTCTTCCGGGGAGAGGAATCGATGGGAGTTCTGGGGAAAATCTGGAAGTACGAATACCGACATAAAGGCGACCATGATTGTCAGCATGCCTTCTATGAAGAAAAGCCACCTAAAGCGAAAATGTGTGAGAAAGAACTTTTGAGCTTGGCATGAGAGGGACCTGACCTCCATGATGCATGACCCAGTTTGCCTTGCATTCCGCCTAGGATTCCCGAAGCTATCAGCGAGCCAAATGCGTTGCTAGTGAGGAAGCCGCATGAGAGAAATGCAGTACGCAGACCGAGCTCCGAGCGCTTGTACCACTGTGATAGGAGGAAGAGGGCACCGGGGAAAAACGCGGCCTCAACGAATCCAAGGAAGAATCGGGCCAGGAGAGCATCCGTAAAGTTACGGGCAGCGCCTTCGCGAATGTGAGATGAGGGGAGGCGATAAGGGTCAGTTGCTCACCTGTCAAACAAGATATTGCACCCCAGAGCATCATGCAAGTGGGGAGATATAGGGAGGGCCTTCCAATATGGTTCAATAACATATTCCTAGAATGGCCTTCAGTGGGAGAGTTGGAGATTGTTGGCCATACTTACGAAGGTATCTGCATCAAGATGTAGCCAACATAGAAAATGCTCAGGACTGTGTTGAATTCCTGTCCTTTCAGATGCAGGTCGGCCTCGAAACCTCTCAGACGAGCGGCACTGAGAAAGTTCATCAGGCGTGACCGAGGAGTGGACATTACAATACGCACGATGCATTACTCCGGTCGATCTGTGAATGAACGTGAGTAACGTGAAGTCGGACAGCAAGTGCGAGACAGACACAGTTGAGGATATAAATGAGCACGAGGATGGACATCCGCATGTCGAGCTTACGGAGTAGCTTCCGCTCCAACTTCTGTCTAACCTCGGTGCCCCCAAACTCGGCGTCGACGTCTAGCGCTGCTGCGACAGCTTGTCCGTCGAGTTCTTCGTTGACGCGATTCATCAAGCCTTCCATCAACTCTTGTTCAGAGTCGATTGAAACCCAGGGTGACATGGCTGCGTATTTAACTGAACCTGCATATCCGCGGGATGAACAGACCGCATGGATGACGATGAAAGGTAGGCGAGAAGCGAGTCCTCGGAGAAAGATGTGCTGATAGGAATGGCGCAGCGTTACTGCAATAAATGGTATTTGTGCAGGCGAGTGCCTAATAGCTCTGATCCCCACACATTTGCATATGGCTGCCACGGCTTTGGTTCTCCCGATAACAAAAACACCCTCAGATTACTGAAGCGAGATGGTTAGTCCCGCGCGTGAGTTTGATGAGATAGAGGGAATCGTGTCCAAGATCGCGAAAAAAGGGGAATTGAATGCGAGAGGAAACTCGCCAACAAGGCAACCCTGTTTCAGGAAGCATAAGAGGGTATTATATACAAAACCAAAGCTATACATTACGAGTTCCGAGAAGTACGAATCTAAAAGTAATACTACGAACACACGCCGCGGGTCAGAGGAACACAGGAAACAGGCATGAAAGGACAAGAATGAAAGGAAAGTGATGTTGAGGTAGGAGCTCAGCTCGGGCGGCACAATGCGATGCGGAGGGACACGTGCCTTCCATAGCCGCAAAGGGTACCTTACATTACCATCAAATAATCTCGCCGTCTCTGCGTATCCCCTCTGACCCTTCAACTGCCATCCCGGTCGACCTCTTAGCATGTCAACGTATATCCCTCAATTATCCTCGCCATCCTCTGGGCCTCGGCTCACCGTCCTTTTCGTCCAGGTGACCCTTTACTTCGTTCCTTGAAAACCACGATCGTCTTTACAACTCTTCTCAAACCTTCTCCTCCATCATCCGGCAAGAAAGGTGGTCACACAAAGCAAGCAAAGGCCTCTTCTATCCCCACCTTCCCCATCCTGTCCTCCAGGTTGTCTTGCATGATACCGTTCTCTTCCCTGAGGGTAGAGGCCAGCCTACCGATATTGGGATATTGACTTCTGAAGATGGCGTCGTCTGGGATGTAGAACTCGTCAAGCGACACGGTGGCGTAGCCGTCCACTACGTCAAATCCGCTGAGGATATCGACGACGTGTTCAATGTCTTTACACCGGGCAAGGAGATCAATCTCGAACTTGGCCACGCAGGTCTCCAAAGACGACTCGATCATGTCCGTTCCTTCCTTCCTTCCTTCTACCCCACTGTACGCGCACTTACATCGTCGCTCTCAGATGAGCATGCACACCGCACAACATCTCCTTTCATCTGTCATCGACAACACTCTCAAGAACCCCACCCTCACGTGGTCGCTCACGCCGTGGCCTTCCCCCGCATACGTCGATCTCCCACAACCCCTCACCACCGCAGAAATAAGCCAAGTCCAAGATGAAGTCAACCACCACGTCTTCGAGGGACGGCGCGTCCACGTCGAAGTCGACGAGCTCCGGCATTGACACCGGCGGCGGCGGCGACGCCGTGCCACCCTCCTCTCGCGAACTCGGGCGGGGACTCCCAAGCGACTATTCCGGCGGTGTGCACCGCATGGTGATCATAGATGGCGTCGACCGCACGCCGTGCTGCGGTACGCACCTCCCGACCCTCTCGTCGCTGCAGCTCTTCCTCTTTCCCTCGCCGACCTCCTCTTCCGCCACGTCCTCCCGGCATCACTTCCTCGCTGGCCCGCGTCTGCTCAACCACCTCGGCAGTGTGCAGTCGTTACTCACGCGGACAGCAGGCATCCTCTCGTGTGGGCCGCCCGAGACGCCGGAGCGCGTTGCTGCCGCCGTCGAGGAGAGCAAGCGGCGAGAGAAACGCGTCGATGACATCGAACGGGAGCTCGCAGGCGTGCTGGGCCGTCAACCCTCTAGACACTCTGAGTTCAAAACGATTGCGGTAACTCTCAACTCCTTTTCTACTTTACCGTGGCGGCGCTTTCCGTTGTCCTCTACCGATACCGCGACCTGACCCTCCTTAAACTATTCGTTCGTCTACGACCGCACTCACTACCTACTTGATTATTTTCTGAACTCTACTGGACTAAACCAAAGCTCTAGCGCTACTACTGTACGGCTTTTATGCCTTGATTTCCTTTGCAATATATTTGCCTTTTTGCACCAAAAAAAAAAAACACTCAACTCCATGGACTTGTTGGACTCTTCAATTCCCCTCCCTTTCGTTCTTGAGTGCATTGTGTTGGAGATGCAATCTATCACAAAGTTATGGTCAGCTCCCAAAAAAGGAGTAGCCAATATAAAATGACTAAAAGACAGGAGGCAATTCAGTCACTCCCTGATGCTAGGTAGCTCAGTGGTAGAGCACCTGGCATATATCCAGTAGGCCTGGGTTCAATCCCCAGTCTGGCCATTTGTAGGCCGAGAGCATGATAAAAGATCATTAGGGCATGACAACACATTGAGCTCACAAAAAGGAAGCATCATGTATCCCCTCCCTCCGGGGGGGCCACCCCCTCGGATGTCAGCTCTGGAGACACCTCTTCTACTTCTACATATCCTTCGCCGCCGCCAACACCCCCTGACTTAGAGGCCGCCGAATTCTACGCTGGGCTGTCTTTCCCCCCCCCTTCCCAACCCCGCTGGCCCAGTTGCGGACCTTCGGCACCCTTTCACGCACGCACTTGGTCTGAAAATCGCTGCCAAGGCCACGCCTTTCACTAGGGGCACCGGTGGCTTTTCATGACCGAAGGACGCGACAGCGACAAACTGTTACATATCACAGCTCGCCACATGGCCCTGCCGCAGAAGGTGATGCAGAATACCAGCTACCGCAAGAACAGGAGCATGCCTCGTCGGGACGTCCTACTCCCTGGCAACAAAGTGTACCACAGCTGCCTCGAATCCATTACGGGTAGAGCCGCACAACATTTGGAAATAGTCGAGGAAAACCAGCAGCGTATTAAGGCTGTCGGGGAGCAGGACAGCGAGAATGCTGACCGGAGGCGTGACGCCGCGCAGGCGAGGATAAATGAGGCGATGGAGAAAATAAGGAGCCTCTACGCCATTTACCATGACCTCGAGAAGAGGTGGGACACGATCGAGAGCGGCGTCCTAGGACACGTGGTCCATGCCCCGCCCATCCGCCTAGGTGCCGGCACAGATGAAGAAAGGTACACCGAGGACTACGCCCTCATCGAGGTCGACAAAAACAAAGTCGACAGGACCACATTTGATGGAAACACACTTAACCTCGGAACCGAGATCCCGGAGGAGGTATTTTCGGAGAACATGAACCCACGCCCCGAGAACAAGACCTCCTTCAAGTATCCTAAGGGTGGCCTCTTGAAGACCCCAGGCATTATCCCAGACACCGAAATGTGTCACCCGAAGATGGTCGACGCGAATGGTGAAGAGTGCTTGCTAGTAATCAAGAATGGTAGCGCCACCGGTACAACAATCGGCCGAGCCAGCGGCATCAGATCGTCCGGGGAGTATGCGTGTTTCGACCAAGATACCGACCAGACATCAATGGAATGGGCTATCTTGCCCTACGACAAGACATCTGGACAAGACATCTAGACATTTCTCCGCACCTGGTGACTCCGGTGCCGTGATCGTTGACGGCAAAGGCCGGATTGGTGGCCTCCTGACGGGAGGCGCTGGGATCACCGACCATACAGACATAGCCTACGCTTCTCTTCATTATCGAGGGCGCGGTGCTCTTTTATATTTGCGAGACGTTGTCTATTTACAAATTAGAGTGTACTACCGAACCTAATGGGGATAGAGAACAAGAGAGAGAAGCTGAAAAGGAAAGGCGCGAGCCTGGCTGTGCGTCAGCTACAATGATTTGGCAGTGCGGAATGTTGGGCGACGTTGACAGTTTGAGGGGCAGTGGCGACAAACTGTGGTTGAGGACGAGAGACGGCGGCCGTGCGCAGTCGATGGCAGGGGTCAGTTCCGAGGCCTGCCCGCACGGCTCCCTTACACTACCTTAAACGAAAAAGTGCTTGCCTCTTGTTTGCTATTCCAATGCAAGCAAGTATACCAGTGTGGCCGGGCCGCGATGCGAGGATGAGCGCGCCCTCCAACTAGCGGTTATGTTACATAAACATTGTCTTTCTCTGCCCATGCCGCCACCCCAAAATAATTTGAGGCGGCGGGTTACCGACCACGCTAGCAGAACCTCACGCAAAACACAGCCGCCGCCGCAGTCATTCTATCGGAATTCGACCTGCGACGAATGTTTCCCTCCTTGCACATAGGCATAGGTCTGCTTCAGATGACAACCGGGCGACGTTGAAACCGCCGCCCATGAGGACAGTCGGGCCATACCCGGGTCGTCCGAGCTGTTCACTTGAGCTCTTGAGCATCGCACCAAGCGGAAATTTTACTAGACAGGTCCTAGTTGAATGCTTTTGCCGAAGTTCCTGGACAACAGCAACGTCAACATTCTACAATCTACATCCGCCGCTTACATACGCTCAAATCCACTCCTATCCACCGAGTCTATATAATGACCCTCCTGGAGGAGAATGACACCCGCTGGCTGTGTCTCCTTCTCCTCTACTACTTGCTCATAACTTCTGCCAAGGTAGACCTATCAATTTGCAACTGTCCGTGTGACAATCTGGTGACATGAGTTAGTCCTTTCACTTTTTGCTACCTTCCTGTGCTCAACCACTCTTTCTGCCCTCCTTTCTCCCAGGTTCCCCCGTCACAGGTTCCCCCGAATTCATCCGCGAGTGCATTGCCCTCGTGCGAGAAAAAGGGAAGAGGCGTGTAGTATCCCCTCCCTCTACGGAGGGCACTTCCACTTCGCCCCCGTCCGTTCCATCCGAGACAGAAGCTGGCCTCTTCTACGCTGGACTGCCGTCTTTCCCACGCTTATTGGCCCGCACTAGCTCTATTCCCTGGGAGAGGCCTACGGGCCTAGAGGCATACTCCATCCCTAAACAGCTCGTAATCCTCGTCAACCATAAGCTCAACGCTATCTGGGAGAACGACGTGGCTCCCAAGGTCATCGCCTGCTTGGACGAATTGAAGGTGGAGTGGACCAGCCTCGACATCGTTCGAATAGGCGAGGTCGATGCCTTCCCCTTCCCCACTCTTTGGATAGGTGTAAAGCCCAATACTCTCGCTGGCAAAGATGCCTTGACTGCGGCCTTTAAGTGCCTAGACATTCTTAAATCCTTCGACATCACCGACGTCAACGTCGACTTGCGCGAGTCATCGCTCATCCGGTCGGCCGGTCCCAAGCTCCTTTCCCCTAAACGCTCCTCCAACTCAGCTACAGACGTTCGCCACACTCTCACCCATGCCCTCGGTCTCCACATCTCTACTGAGGCCACGCCTTCTGTTGTGGGTACCGGAGGCTTTTTCATGGCTGAAGGCGGCGACAGCGACAAGCTCCTTCTCATCACGGCTCGTCATGTTGTCCTGCCGCCGAACGGGGCGTCGAACGACAACTTGAAGTACGAACACAAGAACACGAGCAAGGATCGTTTGAACGTCCTCGTCCTCGGAGATAAAGCCTACGGTAGCTACCTCACGTCCATTAAGCATGCCATCACAATAGAGGGGATGATGGTTGATTACGGGCAGCGGTGTATTCAGAGTGCCGAGAAGCGGGACGACGAGTGGATCGATGAGGAGCGTAAGGGGGGTCAAGCTGTCATAGATAAGGCGGAAAAGGCGACGGAGGAACTCCACGCGCTTTACAATGACGTCGAGAAGAACTGGGCCACACCCGAGAGCCGCGTCCTAGGACATGTGGTCTGTTCCCCTCCCATCCGCCTAGGTGCCGGCACGGTTGACGAACAATACACCGAGGATTTCGCTATCATCGAGGTCGACAAGGACAAAATCGACAGGACGACCTTTAAGGGAAACACTATCGATCTCGGCACCAAGGTCTTGAACTGGGACTTTACACTAAAGATGTACCCCCGCGTCTTGGACGACCCCTCTTCGAGCATCCTCCGAATCGCCTCTTGAAACTCTCGGGTACGATCTCGGATGAGGAGATACATCACCCGACGACTCTCGACGCGAATGACGAGCCATGTCTGATCGTCATGAAGAGTGGCAGCAACACCGGTACGACTATTGGCCGCGCCAGCAGCATCAAGTCCTTCGTCCGGGAGTATTTCGACGATGGTAGCCACCAGACCTCGATGGAGTGGGCGATCCTGCCATATGACCACAACACCGGTGGCGCCTTCTCCTGTCAGGGAGACTCTGGTGCGGTTGTCGTCGACGTCCAAGGTCGTATTGGTGGCCTCCTCACGAGTGGTTCTGGCCGGATCGCGGCTTCCACCTACTCAGACATCAGCTACGTTACGCCCATTGACTTCCTGCTGAAGAGCATCAGAGCCAATGGTTATCCCAATGCTCACCTCAACCTGGCCTAGGCCTCATCGCGATATATGCTAAGAGCAAAGGTTTGTACAGTGAGAGGTCGAGTCGGCTCGGTGTGGTAGCTCTATGCGTTTCGGATTTTGACAACCTAGATCTGTACTATTGTAATAACTTGTACTTGATAGGCCATGCAGAAATACCATCGTGAATTTGTGTGTTTTACGGTAACTTGAGTGTCATGAACCGAAATTGGCTTGGGCACTTGGATTTGGGACTTGGCCTATGTGACTTTCTCGCTCACCGTCGTGACTGGAGTCGCCCATATATATAGACTTCATTGCCATAGCTTTGTCTATTCGACTTCGACTTGTTTAACTTCATTCTTATGACGTCGTTCCATTACTTCGCCCACTCAAGTTTGACTTGTTAACTTTGTTCGTACGACTTCGTTTGTTCGACATCAACTTATTTCACTTCATTCTATAACCTCATTCTCACAATGTCATAGGACGAAGTGAAACAAGTCAAAGTCTAACAAAGGTTATAGGACATTGCCATCGTACGTTCGCCCTTATACCTTTGTTTGTACGACTTGGGGGACCCAGCAGCTCCTGAACCGACAGCCGAGCAGGATGTTAAGCATGTTAAGTTTTCATTAACCGTTCGGCCACCTTGTACGCTCCACAGCGTCGAACAAAGATACTTCTCGGGGCGTGATTGCGAGAGCACCAGTGATATTAACTCCAGGCCGGCCTTTGGCGATTTCATTTTGCTCTGTTAAACAAAATGGGGTCATCAGGCACGGAGGTATACGCTGTATTTGACGACGACCCTCTAGCACGAGTATGAATACAAAAAGTGGGACGAGACGACACGTGGCTGACCCAAAGTTTTCGTCGATGAAGGGACGTCTTGGCCATGGCCAGTTGGGATTACCCTTGAAGGGATCTTCGCATTGGTTTTGCCGGACGTGTATAAAGACGAGTGCTTGTAGGACATGTGTCAAAGGTAATGCACAAGACTCTTCGTAGCGCGATTGCTTATCTGCGGGATCATCTTGTCCGACAAGGAGATCCGAGGGACAAGTAATCGCGCTACGAAGGACGCACGACACTAGTACTGTTGGAATTGGCCAATACAATGTTAGTATGTAAAACCTTGAAGGAAGAAGCGCTTTCCTCTCTTTTGTTATTCGATCGCAAGCAAGCACACGCCTTTTAAAATATGGGCCGTTTGACTTGCGTTTGCGTTTTGAAACGCGACATAAATGAAACAGGATCCTAATCCTGATTGCGCCTCTTTGGGGTTCTAGTCTATCCAATCTATGCCCTGCCTCATCCCAGTGAACTGTGTTTCGGCTCAATCAGCTGGCTAGCAACTAGAAGTGCGAGTGCGAGGATGGGTAACGGTACATCATGGTGGTCAGATCGTTCATCGTTCATGCATGTTCATGTTATGTTACATAAGCACAGTTCTTCTCTGACGCCCAAATTTCGAAGCGGCGTGTTACCGACCACGCCAACAGAACCTCACGCAGAACATGGCAGCAGTCATTCTATCACCATTCTACCCGCGACGAATGTCTCCCTCCTTACGCATAGGTCCGATTTCGATGATAACCAGGCAACGTTGAAACCGCTACCCATAATGAACAAGTCTGGGGCCATATCACCGTCAACCTTGATCGTTCACTGTTCACCCTTAATCTCTCGAGCTCTCGAGCGCGTCGCACAGAGTAGAAAATTTAACCAGACACGTCCTAATCCTACCAGTTGAATGCCATCATCAAAGTCCCTGGTATCATCCTGGACAGCTTCCATCATACCATCATTACTATCATCATCATCATCTTCGGGCACACATTCCCATTCCCACCACCGCGCTTCACCACCACGAAACGCACACCCCGAAAAAAAAATTCCCGCTTCTCCTCCTTCTCTTTCCTCTTCTCGTTCTCACACCTGTCGACTGCGCGTACTCAAAAAATATCTCCATGGATTCTGGTGGAAAGGTATATATCGTCATTCATACAACTTTTAATGGTTTCCGCGGAACACACGGCCTGACTGACCGATTCAAAAAAATCTACCCATTTTTCCTTTCTCCTTTTCATACTACTACGACGACGACGATTTTTGTGTTCGCATCGAACAACGACGCACAGCCGTTTCATTTCCGAGAAAGGAGTACGACGCGCAGTTGGCAAGCGAACCCGAACCCGAACCCGAACCCACGATGCTCCGCCAAGTCTCGTCTACCATCATTATACAAGATGGAGCGATGCTAGCGTCTAGGCTCTCACCACCAACGCCCACGCCCCTTGGCCCTCCTCCTCCTATCATCTTTTCTCCCTCATACCCGACCCCGACAACCCCGACAACGCCAGCTTGCATTCCCGGTGGCGTCGATACGAATCCTAATTCTAGGCCCACGATCGCGACCGTAGACGCCAAAGCTGGTAGCAAGTTTTCCCAACCTTTCGAGCGCCTGTCCCCGGTTGTCCTCGTTGCGGGACCGAGCGTCGTAGTTGTACCTCAAGTTACCCCGCTGTCACGCACACAGCCGGGTTCTTCCTCAAGTCCTGTTCCCGATCATCCCCATTCGCCGCGCTTGTCCTCCTCTTCCGCATCGCCCCGTTTGGCCTCGACGACGATCTCTCGAACACCTCTTCCTCCGGGCGCTCCAACATCCATACTCGATGCGGCTACTCGCCTACAAGACTTCCGTGCATTGATAGCCGAGATGAGGGTCGCGCTTTTACATTGTAACATGGAACTGCTGGAGGGATTCAATGCAGAGAGTCGTGAGGACGACAACGACGATGACAGAGACAACGACGACTACGACGACGACAACGAGTACGACGATATCGGGGAGTACGGCGAGAGAGAGCGAGTTCTCCGGTTGCTAGAGGATGTCATGCGAACAGTCAAGTACCTAGTTGAAAAGGATGCCGCCGGCTTTAGCCGTCCAGTGACCGAGATCGACGCTGTGGTTCAGCGCTACTCCTTAGGGCTTATCGCCTAGCCACCGTACCTCGCTGGAGACGATGTCCATTGTTCTAGAAATATACTGTACAACTACCCAATGATAACTGAGCGTCGTCGCCTGTTACTGTCGTACTGTATTCACTGTGCCTCGGAGGTACCAGGCACCCCACCTCTGCTTGTGGACAGGTATTTTTGGTATTCCAAGTTGCTACGGTGAGGACTGCATTGGCCCGACAGATTTACCGGCATCAATCGATCAACAAGTCAACTGTAGGAACCCCACGCACGCACGTCGGAGGATGTTACCGTTTATGGAATTACCCACGCAACCCTATAGCTCGCTCGCACCTCCCACGACCTGGCGCATTGAAAGAGTGACCCGAATGAAATATAATCAATTCATACAGCCTGCTTAGAAACCGCAAAAGAGAAGCAAGCAAGAAAATAAATCCGGCATTTGCAAAAGCAACATGTCCAAAGAAGCCCAAGTGAACGCATAGCTCAGAAAGCAAACAAAAAAATAACTCTCATGGACATGGGACGATATAGATCACTATAACTCGTAACTCCTAGAGGTAAAGTAAAGAGGCCCAAAAATATGCCGGCAACAGACCCTGATGTCTCCGATCAACCCTCCTACATGATGTTGTCGAGAGCGCGTCATTTAATTCCCGAGGTGCTTGTGGGAAAGGGGCCATAGTAGTCGGTAGAAGAATCAGCAGGAAGAGAAGCGGAAGTCATGTCAGCCGAAGCAGATGAGGCAGCAGAGCCAGAGGCATTGGGTGTTGGCTGTGGGACGCTGCCCGTGCCCGTGCCCTGTTGACCCGAAGCGCCGCCGGTATTGTTGGCGGGTTTAGTGCTAGTGCTTTTATGTATTTGTGTGCCGCCAATTGCGCCACCCACCGCGGCGCCAATGATGACGGCCACCACAACGACAATGACGATGACATTCCGGCGCCTGCGATACCACGGCAGCTTCGCAATGACGCCGTTCAGCGCGGAAGGATGATCTTCCCTGCGAACGTAACCCGGCCCACCCGTGCTGGTCACATCTCCATGATCGGCCCATCGCGGACCGTCTTTCGGTGGTGGTGTTGGTGCGCGGCGCTCGCGGCCTTCATCTACATTGTACCCTTCCTGTCAAACATCGGAATTGTCAGGACGATCGAGTCGTCGTAGTACGTAGGCGGGGCAAGGTGATGACGATCGGGCGAGAGAGGGGGAGAAGGGAGTGAGAGGGAGTAAGTAAGGGCTCCCGGAGGTTCCGGGGGTTGAAACGAATGGATAGGGATAGTACGAAGTGACCACGGTCAGCTTTGCTGCTGGTCCAACGGACGTATAGTTGGCACGTACCTGCCTTTCTGCGCGTGGGGGATCCGGCAGGGTCCGCACGGAGGATAAAAGGGTGCGATCGTAGCCTGCGCCGTTGTCGTTGCGATACGACATCGCTGGCAGAATAGCCAGAATAAAGAAACCAAAAAAGAAGACTTTGGGTTTTTTTTGTGGATAATCGCTGTGGTTCAGCGCCACTCCTAGTAGGCGTATCGGCAAGCCACCGTACCTTGCTGGAGATTGTTCCCGAAATATACTACTACCCAAAGGGTGACTGAGAATTGTCGCCTACTACTGTCATATTGTATTCACGGTGCTTTGGCCACTCCCCTCTACTTGTGGACAGTATTTTTGGTATTCCAAGCTGCATTGGCCCGACTAATTTACCGGCATCAAAGTCTTATGGAATCACCACCCACGCAACGCCCCTATAGCTCGCTCACGACCTGGCGCATTGAAAGGGTGACCCGAATGAAATATAATCAATTCATACAACTGCTTAGAAACCGCGAAAGAGAAGCAAGAGAGAAAATCAAACCCGGCATTTGTAAGAAGCAACATGTCCATTGTCCAAAGGAGCCCAAGCGAACGCATAGCCTAGAAAACAAACAAAAAAGAATGACTCTCATGGACATGGGACGATATAGATCACTATAACTCGTAACTCCTAGAGGTAAAGGGGGCTAAATATATGCCGGCAACAAACCCTGATGCCTCCGACTAACCCTCCTACACGATGTCGTCGAGAGCGCGTCAGTTGGTGGGAGTGGGGCCAACACCAGGAAGAGCGGAGGTAGATTCGGTAGCAGAGCCAGAGGCATTGGGTGCTCCCTGTGGCTGTGAGGAGTTGCTGCCCCGAGAGCCGTTGGTACTTTCGGAGGGTTTGCTAGTGCTTTTATGTGATTGCGCGCCAACTGCGCCACCCACCGCGGCGCCGATGATGATGATGAGCACCACGACGACTATGACGATGACATTCCAGCGCCTGCGATACCATGGCAGTTTCGGCTCGACGAAGTTCAGTTCTTCCCTGCGAACGTAACCCGGTCCACCCGTGCTGGTCACATCTCCACGATGGGCCGCTCGCGGACCGTCGTTCGGTGGTATTGGTGCGTGGCGGTTGCGGGCTTCATTGTACCCTTCCTATCAAGTCAATATGGGATTTCCAGTACGCCAGGACGATCGAGTCGTGGTAGTACGTAAGCGGGGCAAGAAGATGACGATCGGGCGAGAGAGGGGTAGTGAGAGGGAGCAAGGGGGGGTTCGGGTTTCGGGGGGTCGAAACGAATGGATAAGCCGATAAGGATACGAAGTGACCCACGGTTAGCTTTGCTGCTGGTCCAACGGACGTATAGTTGGCACGTACCTGCCTTTCTGCGCGTGCGGGATCTGGCACGGTCCGCACGGAGGATAAAAGGGTGCGATCGTAGCTCGCGCCGCTGTACGACATCGCAGGCAGAATAACCAGATTAAAGAAATCAAAAAAGAATCCTTTGGGGGTTTTTTTGTGGATAATCGCTGTGGCAGCGCCACTCCTTCTAGTAAGGCTTATCGCCTAGCCACCGTACCTCGTTGGAGATTATCCCCGAAATATACTAATACCCAAGGATAACTTTGCGTTGTTGCCTGCTACTGTCGTACTGTATTCACTGTGCTTCGGAGGTACCAGCCACTCCCCTCTACTTGTGGACGGGTATTTTGGTATTCCAAGCTGCTACGGAGAGGACTGCATTGGCCCGACTAATTTACCGCAACAAGTCAACTGTAGGAACCCCACGCACGTCCCATGCACGTCGGAGGATATTACTGTATACCGCGCAACGCCCCTATAGCTCGCTCGCACCTCCCCACGACCTGGCGCATTGAAAGAGTGACCCGAATAAAATAGAATCAATTCATGTGTAGTAATAGCTAAAGCGTATTATACAACCTGCTTAGAAACCGCAAAAAGAGAAGCAAGCGAGAAAATAAATCCGGCATTTGCAAAGCAACATGTCCAAAGGGGCCCAAGCGAACGCATAGCCCAGAAAACAAACAAACAAGGATAACTCTCATGGACATGGGACGATATAGATCACCATAACTCGTAACTCCTAGAGGTAAAGGGGGCCGAAAATATGCCGGCAACAGACCCTGATGTCTCCGACCAACCCTCCTACACGATGTCATCGAGAGAACGTCGTTTAATTCCTGAGGTGCCTGAGGAAGAGGGAGCGGGGCCAACACCGATGCTAGGACCAGCAGGAGCTGCAGATGAGGGAGCAGGGCCAACACCGATGGTAGGAGCAGAAGGAGTGGCGGTAGGTTCGGAGCTCCTGGTAACCGGCGCAGGTGAGGCAGCAGAGCCAGAGGCATTGGGTGCTGCCTGTGACTGTGGGACACTGCCCGTACCCTGAGAGCCGTTTTTATTGTTGGTGTTTTTATGTGATTGCGTGCCGCCAACTGCGCCACCCACCACGGCGCCGATGATGAGGATGATGACGACGACGACGATGATGACATTCCGGCGCCTGCGATACCACGGCAGCTTCGTCATGACAGGCTCGATGCCGTTCAGCGCGGAAGGTTCGTCCTTGCGAACGTAACCCGGCCCATCCGTGCTGGTCGAATCTCCATGATGGGTCGATCGCGGACCGTCGTTCGGTGGTGTTGGTGCGCGGCGGTCGCGGCCTTCATCCAAGAGGTCGACGTTGTACCCTTCCTGTCAACATCGAATTGCCAGGACGATCGAGTCGTCGTGATACGTAGGCGGGGCAAGGAGACGACGATCGGGCGAGAGAGGGGGGGAGTGAGACGGAGTAAGGGGGTGTTCCGGGGTTGAAACGAAGGGATAGGGATACGAAGTGACCATGGTCAGCTTTGCTGCTGATCCAACGAACGTATAGTATAGCACGTACCTGTTTTTCTGCCCGTGTGGGATCAGGCACGGAGGATAAAAGTGTGCGATCGTAGCTTGCGCCGTTGTCGGTGTGATACGACATCGCTGGCAGAGTAACCAGAATTAAAAAAAAAAAGAAACCTTTTGGAGGGTTTTTTGGGGATAAGGGGGTAAGGGGGGGGAAAAAAGGTGGAACTCGTCAGAGATCGAGTCGTGTAAGGAAAGGGAGGGACGACGGTGTATCAGCCGTGGCGGTGGTGTGAGTGAGACAGAGTTGTTTGATGGGAGACCGACGAACACAGCCTCAAGCCTAAAAGTGGAAGCGGGAGCGAATTTGAGCGCGCGCATGTCAAGCGCCTAGACTCGACCTCTCCTGTTTCTCCTCATCCTCAACTGAACCTGAACCCTAATAAACACTCTCTTAACACGGCCCGTGCGGATGTGTGCGCCCACCGGGCTCGACGACTGTGTGATGCGATGATAGGATATAATGACGGACTTACCGTGCTCAGCCTCTGGCTCAAAATCTCGGGATAGCATCACTGTCGTTGTCTCCATTTGGCCTCCAAGCCTTCTTTTAATTCAGAAACAGAAACATTACACGGCACGGAAAACAATGACACAGCATGTTCCAAGATATTGGTCTCAAGTTTGAACAACAAGAACGCCACTCGCCGGACTTATCATCATAGCCCGTTGGTTTGGACGCATGCTCCCCCGCCTGACCGAATGGGTCAACACTTTGGCTGCCAATCTTAGTCTCCAAATCTCTAACCGTCTACCGGCAGGCTTCAGGGCCCGTCTACCATATACCAGGTGTGTTTTGTTTGTTTGCTCCGGACTTGATCTCTTTCGTATAATCATAATTACCTTACACTTTTCCATAAGGGTTATCTCGTGCTCTCTCAACCTCTCGCTTGTCCGGACAACCAAAGTTAATGTCCAGCCTCCCATTTTCAATTTCCTGTTCTTGCACCGGGTAACCATGGGTAAAAAATACCTACAAAGATGATCACGGCGCGTGAGAGTCTGGTCGCTCCAGCGTATCGTTGCACATGTGAGTAGGTTAAACGGTTTAACAGTGACGCTAGAAGTACCCAACATTGACATTCATCCAGCGTGGCGCGGAACCTTCACGGCTTCACACCGATACACTCCCCTATCGTAGATCTGCTTTATCTTTAAAGTGATTAGAGTGTCTGCGACCAGGCGAATATGCGATGGGGGACGATGCAAGCGAGATGACGATCATCGGACTCGGCGTAATGCGATATAACGTCGTCACTGATAACATCAGCGTTACTGACAGGAACGACTGCCTGCCTGAAGGCGGTGGCAAATCGTAATCCGTGTGGATCAATCGCGTGCGCGTGGAGATTGAGCCTACTTTGGTGTGGACTTCTCATCCTTTTCGTAGATGGAGGGGAACCTCATGTCCGGCATCGAACGTTGCAGTAGAAACCGTGAGAGGGCGCCGTTGCCCTGGGTTACAAATCATTAAACCGTCGGCTGCCGCTTCACGGTGAGGCTGAATGTGTATTGCATTCCAGTTCATATGCTCAGGGCTAAGGGGATGCTCAGCAAGGTTATAGCGAACACCTGGCGAATCCATAGTGCCTGTCAGCGGTCACCGACGCGCGGAGATCAGTGGGACGAGGTGACGGAGGCCAAACTGCCGATTGATAAGGGAGTTTGTGTAGAATGGAATACCCTAATAGCGAGCGCCAGACTGCGAGGAGGCCCGTGGACCACGTTGGGGGGAGGGGTGGAAGTTATTTGGGGGTTGAGAATGGAACCTTGATGGTGCGCAGACGTCTCAACGAGTGGGAAGGACGAACCCAGCTCACAGGCTTGGTTTCTGATGGCCCCATTCTATGATGACCACGACCATGTTCCTCGACGACGACGTAC
Source organism: Russula virescens (assembly GCA_003316435.1). Taxonomy (NCBI): domain Eukaryota; kingdom Fungi; phylum Basidiomycota; class Agaricomycetes; order Russulales; family Russulaceae; genus Russula; species Russula virescens. The sequence goes on along the minus strand of QFEY01002088.1, from coordinate 34,747 downwards.
ATGTGTCCACGGTCATAGCCCCACTGCGGAAGTAACCCTTGCAACGTTGCGCGGAGTGCCGCCGCAAGACAATCGAGTATTGCCGCGCACAAACGCCTCTCGCTCCATTTCGTTCAACGTTGGGTGAATCTCCACGATTGCCACCTGCCACCTGATGTATATCCTGATCAGCACGCGAGTCTCGACGGATCACAAACCACAGACGACAGACGATGTTACTTGCCGTAGGTGGGCCTGGGCGTACGTTTCGTGGCTTGAAAAGAGTCCTCCGCCACCGACATTTTGACTGTTGCGTGCCGGGTAACGAAAGGGAGAAAGGGCATGTCCGTACAACGAACACCAGGAAGCCCCGTACAATCCCCGGTAAAGAAGCAAGCCATCGGGGGAGTTGGAAGGGAGCTAGAAGGGACTTGGAAGCAACGTGGCCAATTAACGTCTAGAACCCAGCAGCGGTCGGTCGGTCGGGTCGAGTTACGGGTTCACGTCCGATTTTCGAACCATCGACGTTCAAGGATCAAAGCGGCGCCGTTCAGCGTCCGCCAGAGATTTTTGAGCATTTTGACCTGACATCTTCCCCGTCAGCGAAGTTTTTTTTGAACACGTTCAAGTTCAGAGTAGTCCGGGTGCGTGCCCAAGAAGAAGGAGAAGAAGCCACCACCGAACCCCATGGAAAACATCAAGCGCGATAAAAATTTTGACATCATGGCGTCCTTTACAGCATGGTGAGTAACGTGAGACCCGCTTTACGGGTGGTTCCCTGTTCCTTCAAGCCTGTCTGTCACCGGACACTTTTAGCACGAGCCGAATAGATGGCATAGTTATTCTAAAGAACGTAACCTTACCTTACCGCATTGCACAATCAATCATGTTTTTGTGCGAAAATCTAAGTTCCGGCTTAAGGTCATCCACCTAGCCCGAGGGGTCATCTGACTCGAGCACGGGCACAGTACGGCACCCAATCATCACTTTTTCAATCGAGTTTTGGTTTGATGGGTGTGGTGTACTAAAAGGTTCACCGAACAAAAACAAGTAGACGGCGTGTACAATTCGGCATAGGTAACTCCCTCACGCCGAACGTTGACAGGTTGCGGACTCCAATTCACGGCCAGCAAGCAGCAGGCCCAGGCTCTCCGATTCTATCCATCCAGGCATCCACCCAGTCTCCCGGATCTCAATCTATACAGTAGGGCCTTGCCTCCTTGGACACGGTTTAGCGATCGTCGCATCGCGACGACTACTATGCGTCGTACGAACGTCGACGGCACACACACGGCCTCGGTCACGCCGCACCGGACCCAATCGGCAAGCATCTCGAATGAATGAAAAGGATGCGCCACCATCATTTCTCCCAAGACCTTAACGGACTTTGAGAGAGCGAGCCTTGACTTCTGACCGAATAAACACATTAAACGAACGTGCGCGCGAACCTCCGACGACTCGCTCCTCGTCCCCCCGACACGAGGTTGATTCGCTGACGGTATGGGTGGAGCGTCGTCAATCCGCCAGCATGCCAAATAGAAGAAGGTACGTTGATTGGCGTGTGGGATACTGCCGCACTGTAGTACTTGGGGACCGTGACACCATCGAACCCCTAGCGCCACGGTACGTAGAAAGTAAGAGGGTTACGGAAGTGCCAGTGGGGTCGAACTCCCCCGAATACTGCCTAGACCCACGCGGCGATTTAATAGATTGCCTGGGTTGGCAATTGGCACCGAAACTAGAGTTGGTGGCTTAAGCGCGCGGGGACCATACCAAGCCCTCACTCACTGGGCCTGTGATTTGGTTGCTTACCTGCAGGAGCTGATTTTTGATCCCCAAACGGCCGACCGATCGTACCGTGGTGGGCTACTCTGGCCTTATCGGATCTTAGAATTGAACAATTTCAATTTAACTTGCCCACAAATGCGAGACAAAGATAAGTGGATAAGTCGTTATCACATGAAAAATAATGATATCTACCTACCCGTCCTCGATTATATAATCGCATATACGATATCGACACCATCATCGACCCTCGGCTCGGCTTCTGTTTCTCACCGCTCTCAGTTCCATATTTTCGCTTTTTTCTTTCTGCCTCCTTTGATTCTTCTTTGCCTGACAAATGATGACGACGCACCTTGGCACTACTGTACTTACTGCGCATACGTCAAAAAATGCTTGGCACGCCATTCGGATGTTTGGTTCAAGAAGAAGAAACGGGTAAGGTATCGTGCAGTGCGATGTGCCCGCATAGGACAACAACTCTACATCATTTCACACTAACTCAGCATAACAGCGGTGACAAGTGCCGCCGCCGCCCCCTCTCGTCTATGATTGGGCACTAGGCACTTTTCTTGAACTGAATTCCCAAACCCCGCACTTTCAGCGGAAACTCAGCATCCGATATCCTCGCTGACACCCTGCCCATCGTCCCTGCCATGCCATCGTTCTGCGCCGCACGGACGTCCCTTTCCTTACCGGCATGGTTTATCTGCGCTTGTGGGCAAATTTTTTTCCCTGCCCTCCCATTTTCGAGCTAGTGCTTGGAAGGGCAAACATTATGAATAGCGACAATTCACGAAGCATCAGCGTCAAAGGAAGGGGGAAAAATTATAATACTTACAAAGGTACATTAGGCACACTACTCGTGCTAGGTTCGGAACCGATCCCGCGCGAGATTCATATTACCAGTCGAGCTTAACACTTCGTTGAGCCTCGAAGCCCTATGCGGAAGGAGATTATGAACACATAAATTTTTTTAGAGAATTGTCTGCTAAGATGAGTTCTACGTCAAGGTGTCTTTTCTCCGCTATACAGCCATTCCTGTGGCGATCCCCACTGCGATTTGCGTGCCTTGGCGGCGATATCCGCAAATCGTTAGGAAGTATTCAGACCTCCTTGATAGTCAGCTCCCGCCCCCAATTGCAAAAGCATTCAACAAGCTCCACCTGGAATATGAATGGCCAACGTCCCTGGACATGGCCCGCCCTTTCCCGCATGCGGTCGTCGCCCTCTTGCTCACTTTGAGTCATGAAGTCCCATGGACAGATCAATCTACGTCGTCAATCTTTGGTGGTCGTAACCATGGAACTGCGATCACTTCTCACGTAACCGCAGTCCTACTGTTCAGTAAACCAAGACGCTCAAGATAGTGAGGGAATGCAAATTCGGGAAATTGCGCCATCCGCGAGGCATTTCTGGTCTACACAAGCGCTCATACTGTATTGCGATCACAAGACAGCGGGAGAAAACTTCCGTGCCCTCCAGAGTCTTAAGGTTCCTCCATCAGCGAGTCTGTGCATGGTGCATATGGTGTGGCCAACGCCCACGTGGCTCAAACGTGCCAAGCGGCCAATAGAGGCACAACAGGCACAGCTGCAGCTGATCTTTTGCACCGCCTCATTACAGGCGCTTCGCCCCTCAGAGATTTGTGTATGTTTGCTGACAAGCGGATGGTGCGCTGGCGGTCATGCTTATTGATGATACATTGCTCACCCTGACGCTGAACCACTAAGCTAGTGCTTCTGCCCGGGTTCTCCGGTAAGCATGAACTCCAAGAGTGACTCTCCGGACTCCGTGCGTCCGTCCGGAGTTTCCTAAACCCAAAAAAACGAGACGAAAAAGAAAAAAAGTCCCCACATGTCCTACAGTAGCTTTTTTGACTTGGCGCTCGTTTGCCACCAAAATGAGGCGCGGCGAACATGTCGGAAGGTGAACGTTAATGGGCCAAGAATGTGCCGAAGTTTGGTTGACTGGTAGATTGAGGCCAGGGGGCGTGCCGGCGGATCACTTCCCTTGACTGGACGATTCGTACTCACGTACTTTCCTTCGATTGCTTGGACAGTGGACATTTGTGTGATTGAGTTTGGGACCATTCTGACGCGCCCTCCCGCCCCCTCTCCTAGCCGGGACGGCACGGGAGTCGATGTAATTGATGAAGATAATGAGTGATCGTGTTTTTGATCGGGCGCTTCTCTTCTTGGATGAGGCGGTGCAAGCACGCTAAGCAAGCAACACACGCACCCAGGGCAGGGCACCACTTGAGTAGGCCCCTAGGGTACCGTATACCCGTTGTAATTGTAGGTCCCTGATCCATCCAATGTCAAAAAAAAATTATGAAAAATGTATGGCAGCGCGCCAGGGTTTTGTATGACCGAAAGGTGAGGCGTGCAGGGGGTGTGTAAGGTACAAGGTGCAGTTGGGTCGCGCCCACCCCCGGCAAGAGCCATTTGGAAGGAATTTGAAGATGAAGAACGAACCTGACAGTCGTCGGCCACAGACAAAAGCCGCAAAATTTATCATTGCCCCCCCTCGATCGGTCTGGGTTTAGGTGCGTGCGCGCCGCGATGCGATGCGGCGATGCGCGATCAAAATTTGCGAGATTTGGAATATGAGTTCCTTGTTCGTTTGGCGGTGAAAATCACAAAGGAACAAAAAAATGGGGAAAGTGTCGCACAGCACACAGAGCCAGGTCACGAATGCGGGTGCTAGTTATGCAAAAGATATATATTTAAAAAAAAGAGCACACGAGGGTTTCCAGTGCAGGTGCGGTGAGTGCACTGCAGCAGATATCTCCATCTCCCGCCATCTTCTCTTTGGAGATCAATCAATATCAAAAAATAAATAAAACGAAATAAATTTCAAATTAGAAAGCGGGTAAGCGAAACTCTCGATAATATAATAATAATAATCAACAAAGCTTATTTATTTTTTCTCCTTGAGTTTCTTTCGACTTGCCAAAAACGACGGGCACCCGACGCCAAATGACAAATAAGCATTACACCACTCGCCACTTTTGACTGTTTGGTTTGGCCCAAACATTGGCATTAATTGGCAAAAGACCAGAGCATGAGCATAAGCAATAAATAATAATCAAAATCACAAAGCGCCCGACGCCTGATTGTAAGAAGAAAGAAGGTAGAGGCCTGGCCAGGCTATGACATGATGTGGGCTGGGCCAAGATTATGACGCATGACGCAGTAGGGGATTTTTGGCCTCCGGAGTCGGATTTACACCGTCATGCGCGCATGGCGCATGGCAAACACGCCCTTTCTTTGTTCCCCTCTCCGAGGCAAAGGCAAGAGGCTAGACAAGGCGGGGTAAGGAAATCATGATGATCGGTCGGCGGCGGCGAGAAATAGCCAGCCAAAAATACCTTTTTTGAAAGCATCTCTCTCCAATTCTCTTCTCCAAAAAAAAAAAGATCGCTCATCAGCCAAAGCGGACTCAGCGACCCGCGGATCGAAAGAAAGAGAAGGCACAGTAGTGCGAGTGAGGTGAGTGTGGGTCTTTTTCGAGTTTTCGGGTCTCGGGTCTCGGGCGGAATCGTGCCACGTGCCTTTCAATAAATATATATATATATGTATCTCCACTCTTTATATTTCGCACACACTGTCAGTATTGTATGGCACCATGCCGTTTCGTTCTACTCAACCAATACCATACTCCAACTGTTTTACATGCGGCGCGAGCGCCCCTCGGGGGGAGGGAGGAGGGAAGTACAGGTAGTATCTTCGTCGGACACGGCGGCGTATGCAAGCCGCCCTCCGCGGCCGGTCGCGCCTCGAGGTAAGTTAACTGAAGTTAACTGAACGCATGGTCCCATCCTGTAGCGAGTGCTTCGCGTAGCTTCGTCTCCCTCGCCTAGATCCCCAATCATCAAAACGACCCGAGAAGTTAAATTTCATTCTTAATTTTGCTTGCCGCACGACGGGCATCACGAAGGAAGGGAAGTCGCGTCGTCGTGGGCTGGAGATTACCTTAACCCCCGCCTCCGCCGCCGCGATCCTTCGTCAAATTAGTTGGCGCATGGTGCATTCCACGAGGAGCAGCCACCACAAGAAGGCCCGGAGCTGTTCGTCAATGGGTTAACCGATATCAGTAGAAAAGTATTGCCTTCACTATCGCGACCCTTTGTTCTTCGATCAATTTGATACGGCTGCAATACCCTCTCGCATCATCTGCGCAATCACGCCACACGGCGATCCGTCAGCGCCTCTCGTCTCTCGTAGAGCCGCGGAGTCGGGGCACTTGTGCCATTTTGGGGGAGTCTTGGCCAATGATCCCCCCCTCCTCACCTGAACGGGCGCATGACGGGATGGTTGCGTACACGGTTTACGGAGGAGGGGGGAGATCCCCGAAATTGCGTGCATCTTGGGTTTGATCCTCGCAATACGGTAGCTATAGTGTGTTGATATTATGAAACGCTACGCCGAGCAGTTCGGGCGCAGTGAGGCGTACGCATGACTTGTCGTTGTGCTTGGGCTTGGTTTCGAGGAGGGGGTTGCTGGATGATGTCGCACTCACAATTCGCGGTTGCCGCTGTCCTTGCCACAATAAGGAAAAACAGTGGATGGACGAAATAGGCGACCGGGAGACCATTGATACACCGTAGTGGCAGACGCTATTGTTATTGTCCTGCGGCATGGTACTCTGCGTGAAGTAGGGTAATTTATGTTACCGAGCGATAGCAGTAGGCGGGAATCAGGGTCGCTGGACCAGCCTAAGCTTTCTCGGAGGTTTCCCAATATGAGATAGCTTGCTCTCATAGTTCATGGACCACAGCAAGGAATGAGGTAGGGGTCCGGGGATGGGGATGGGGGGTAAGCTCAGCCACAGGCAATGGACCAACGTCCATGCTGCTATGGATACACGACGGCCAAAAGGGGGAGATAGGAGGCGATTTGAGTACCCATGGTAGGAAGTTCACTTAGTCTGCGACCCGCCTCGCAACATCTTCGAGAAAGTAGGCAATATTATGGCATGGACCAGACCCTCGAGGTCCGAGAGTCTCGGATTGACGTGCGGCACAGCCTTCAGGTCCCTCCCGCCACCTAGGCTCACAGAAACAGCGAGTACAAGTTACTAGCGTAACCCGCGGCCTTACCAACTGGTACTACAAGCACTTAGGCTCTGGGGCGACACTCAAGTTCCCGCCGACGCGGAGGGGACGGTTTGGGGATAGAGATGCTAGCCGAGTTGGAATACACAGGTGCTTTTCCGATTAGGGGCCCAGAGAACAGGTGACGCTGGACAAGGGGGATTTGCATTGGAAATTAGGTGTTGCAGTTGTGGGCGTGATAGGAGTACCAAATCGTATAAGTTAGATAACGACTGGTAACGCACGTGGTGTTTACCCAGTTCATTAGCGGGAAGCTGTGGTTGGTTCAGCTAGAATAAATGGAGCGTACGCGCATATTCGCGTATGTGCGTCAAAGCCATGCTCGCTGAAAGCTTTGCCTGGAGTGCCAAAGGAATACGTACGTGTCTCCGCGGCAATGGCACGAATTTGACAGGCTTCATTCTCCGATAAGCCCGCGCCATCGGCGGCCGCAGGGCATAGCTCGCCACCACGTATGAGCAACGTGTGGTGCCTTCTGAACAGGCTTACGGGGCGCATCGTGGGCCTGGGGGCTCAGGGCTGTCAGTAAAAGGACTTGGGAATAACTATTGAAGCGCTTTCCGCGGGGCTCGACGGTGTGCGGTACAATTGAGTGACGAGTGTTGCCAAATGGGGTCAGCACTCGCAGAGTCTGTTCTATTGTAGATCCTTCTATAGCGATCGACTCATGCCTAAAGGAGGGAAGGGGGGTGTTTATCCAGAGGAGATTGAGCATTTCTGCGGCGTCGCCGACACAGCTAATGTTCCTGTCACCGGACCTCGAGTGGCGGCGGCCAGCGCGACGGAGAAGGTGAGCGTGTTTACGATGCGTAAGAGTTTTTTTTAAACTTATGGATTGGCTGCTAGGGAAAGCATCGAAGTCCGGGCGAGGGATATAGGCCCCGCGAAATAGAGATTGGTCATCGGGACCGTCGTCGAGGAATCACATCAGCAGGTCCCGGCGGGATTGGGGCAAAGGTGCCTTTTCCATTAATCCTTCCATTAATTGTTGGTCGTGATATATGATGTTCCTTGTAAACGGAAGCAGACGGGGTAACGGGTTATGCGCGGATCTCAGTTCTAGTCATGTGCGCTTAAGTCTTTGGCTCGTTCTGAAGAGTGGTGTCGCATCAGTCTCATTATGGATGTGACCATGACGAACGACAGGTAACTTGGAATCAACACAGTCAGAGTGGGCCAAGAGTCACATGTGAGCTTGGATCCCATTTTCATGCGAAGAGATTGAAGAAGACATGAGGAGGGTAGACAAGTAGTTGCGAGGGAATGCCGATGATAGCACGCGATGGGGCAACGACCTGGACTGACGAGGGTTGACAGGTTGGACTGTGGCGTGAAAGGAAGGGAAGGTCTTATGATCCACACGCGAGGCAACAAGTGGCAAATGATGACGATCAAAGTCGTCATGCATTCCAAATCGAATAGTTAATTGGAGACAAAGACAAAGAGAAGTTAATAAGAAAGGAGGGGATGAGGGGGAAGGGCAGAATGAAAACGAGACAAGCTTATAGGCAAGAGATGGATGTGGGCGTAAGTATGCGCTGGGCCCAGTATGGACACCCGTGGTGGACAATGCCGAGGTGCCTACTGAGGGGGGCCCAAAGGAGGAGGGAGAGGTTGATTGGGGCGTCAATCGAGATAGGATCAAAGGACGAATCTGGTAACTCCATTTGGGGCACGGCGGTAATTGGGAGGAGAGCACGCGGATGACGAGTGGGAAGGACGAGGCGATCCGAACCGGGTGGGGGTGGGGAAGGAGGTGGGACGAGGAACAAGCTGGATTTCGCTTAGCTCGTGGGCGGGGGTCAAGTCCCGGTGAGGATATGAGCCGGCGCCAGCCAAGGAGGGAGGGAGGGGAAGCGGGTGGCCAAGGGCTGGGGCTTAGCAGCGAGTCGAGGGCCTCGGGCGGCTATCGGCGGAGTTTGAAGGAATGATAAAGAAGATTAAATAAATAAATAAATAAGAAGAAAGCAAATAAATAAAAGAATATATTTGTTATTGCGAGTAGAGCGAGCTTCCCTTTCGTCTTTCTTCTGCCTCCCTTTGCCCGTAAACGCCGTTCACTCCTTTATATCTCAAGCGGCACCCTCACCGTCCCTCTTAATTTCTTTCCCCTCCCCGTCCCCTTTCCCCTTCTTTCCCTTTTCTCCTCCCGCCCTTTCCCTATCTCTCCTCCTCCCCTCCCCATCTTACATCACTCCTGTCCATCGCTCCGTACAGCCTTGGGCACTCTTCCCCGTTGCCCATCCACGCCCCTTAATCCCCTCCCTCCCATCGGGCAGTGTCTGGTAGGTTTCCACCGCATATATCTGATCCCCGCTGACCGCTCAATCTGATCCCCCCTCTCCCGTCTACCAGCATATAGTTTCACTGATAGCTATCTTACCACTCTCCACGATACACTCACCCTCACTGGGCACTAATCTCGCCTCGCTCCAACTTACTCTTTCTTAATCATGGACGTCCACTCGGCTTCATCGTCCTCTCATATTCACTATCTCCCTCAGCCCACATATCCCTACCCTCAGCAATCTTCAGACATTCCATCCTCCGCACTTTTCGCTCCAGATAACTTTGTCCACACGTCTCACTATCGGTCCCACTCTCTTCCTTCAGAACCTATCCAAGCATCTGACATTCCCATGACCACCATGACAACTCCGGCGCCGCTTGATGACGAAGACCAGGATCTCGTCCTTTTGTCCAACATCTCCGACCTCCCTTCGTCTTCTATCCAGGGCTTCCAGAACAATCAGGAAGGCGGCGGTCTTTCACGCCCCCTGACCCACCAGGAGCAGGAGCGATTAGCTAATCTCGACCGGCTCAAATTCTTCCTGGCCACCGCACCTTCTGCCTGGTCCGGCTGCACCACGATCCCAGACATGAACGCCGAACACCCCACGCACCCGAACGCCGCCCATCCCGCGCTCAATCGCTTCCTCCTTCCCAATCAGGAATATGTCACCTGTGTCCTCTGGAATGGCCTTTATCATATCACCGGTACGGACATTGTCCGTGCCCTCGTGTTCAGGTTCGAGGCCTTCGGTCGGCCCGTCAAGAACATGAAGAAGTTTGAAGAGGGCGTCTTTAGTGACCTTAGAAATCTCAAGCCTGGCGTTGACGCGTCTCTGGAAGAACCAAAGGTCCGTCCGTCCAACCAATCTTTGCCCTTCAATTATCTAATCTGATGCCTTTCTTAGTCACCTTTTCTTGACCTGTTGTTCAAGTATCAATGCATTCGTACTCAAAAGAAACAAAAGGTCTTCTATTGGTATGTACACTTCACCTCCTTCCTCCTGTTTTTTTATCAATCCTTCGTAGGTTCTCCGTTCCTCACGATAGGCTTTTCCTTGATGCCCTTGAGCGTGACCTGAAGCGGGAGAAGATGGGTCAGGAACCGACCACCGTTGTCACTGGCGAGCCTGCGATGTCCTTCACCTACGACCCTAAGCGATCCCTCTACGATCAGTTCAGCAGGGCGCAGAAGGGTGATGCAGACGATGAAGATGCCCACTGCTCCGATAGTGCCGATACGGGCGCCGTCAACAAGATGATCAATCCTGCGGATTCCATAGTAGGCCGCTCCCGCGAGGACGGCTCTTCGTCATCTGACGAACGCTCTGGTGAAGACGCTCGCCCGCGTGCAGGTCCCAATGCAGCTTTCTTGTCGATGTTCTGCTTGCCTGAGGGCTCTCCCACCTACAAACGACGCCGCCGCCGACAGCCCAAGATGACCCGCAAATCCTCCGAGGAAATCTCCGATAATGCCTCGAGCGTCGGCAGTGTTCGACAGTCCGTGGATGAGCATCAGGTTACGCCAAGTATCGGACACATGTTGGGCCTATCCAAGAATGCCTCCGACGTCTTCCTCGCCCAGGCTAACCCCCGTCGTCTCGGATTTTCGAGTTCAATCGGACATGGACATGGTCACCGTGCCGGGTCTTCCAGTTTTCCGGAGAACCTCCTCACCTTGAGCGCCTCCAACCCTACCAATACCGGCTTCGGCATTCCTTCGGACGTTGATGGGATCTCGCGTCATCCTCAAAGGCAGAATACATATCCGTTGTATGAGCCACAGAGGGCAACCCTCGGTCACTCATCCCAACCGCAGGGATTTAGGCCATCGCCTTACGTAATGACCGACAATTCCGCCTCCCACTCTTCTTCTAGCCTCCCCTCACTATCGCAAAAAGTAAAGGCTTATTCATGCCCTCTGTTCTCATGTGGTCGCTTATTCAAACGCCTTGAACACCTTAAGCGGCATCTGCGCACGCACACGATGGAGCGTCCATTCCAGTGTCCCACCTGCGGCAAGCGCTTCTCACGCTCAGACAATCTTACCCAGCATATGCGCATTCATGCTCGCTCCAATGATACGGGTGCGACGACGTTTGATTCGACGCCGTTCGGAGAGGAGGAATCAGATGCCGATAACGAAGGCTTGGATCATTTGGACGGTGATGACAGTGACTTTGCTGCCTACGCCCGCACTCGGGTAGTTGAAGTCGAAGTGCAAGGCGAGCTTCCCGAGGAAGGTCTTCTTCCCCCCGTCGCGACAGGTCTGCAAGGAGGTCCGCACGAGATCTTCCCATCATCAATGCCCAACGTCCAGTTTGCGCCAAGCACGCGAGATCAAAGTGGTTATCACGCTGTAGGCACGTCATCACCTTGGAGTTTACGGAACACCCCTCTTCCGAGCCCCGGTTTCCACAGTCCAGATGCATCGCCTGCACAGGTGGCGCAACAGATCAACGGTTCGTCAGCACATTACAATTCCTACCCCGGCAGCGTGGCTGGCTCGTACACCCCCGCTTCTGCGCCACCCCACAAGTCTGGGTTTGATCAGCCGTCTGTGTATTCTCAGAGCTTGGAACACTCGCAACCATCGGGATCTGGTCCCATCAGGCGTCATCGCAGTGTAACCCCATCAGTCGCCCAGAATGGGGAGCTTATTAGGCGACCAGTGACTGCCGCATCCATGTCTGATTATCGCGCTGCGAGCCCTGCCCCCAGGGGCTACCATCCTTATGCGAACGCCCTGGCTTCTGGGCATGCCTCCAACAGCTCGGCCCGTTCGAGCCCCGCTGGCTATCACATCCCTCTGGACCCGACGCCTTTACACCAGTCACAAATCCCTCGTGCTGCAGATGAGCCTATGCAAGAGTCAGTCGACTTCGCCTCAATTACCACACCTGTTGGCTTTGGACTTCCGAATCCAGGCGAGCCAAGTTCCTACAACGGTATGTACATGGCGGAGTCCTCGTCTACCCTCACGGCTGCCACCTTCTCCCACCCCGAGCCGTTTTACCAAGCCCATGTCGCATCCGACTACTTTACTAGCCACGGCGAACCGCAACCAGTTGTCATGTGAACCTCAAACACAATACAAGTGAATCAGTACTCTAATTTCTAGGACACTCCGTAATCAAACTCCCTACTGTATCTCATCGCCTTAATTTGCTTGCATCTGTCTCTTTGTGGTCCCTCATTGTCAATAATACTCTTAACCTACGATACTGTGAGTATCTTATCCATTAATCCCTTTCTAAGGCTTCGCCTTATAATTGGTGGTTTCTATCTATTCATTTTCTACCCGCGCTCGGCCGCACCCTTGGATCGTTGTGTTTTCTGTCTTTGCCGCATCGTCCCATACATATAACGCACCGTAGCAATTATTTCGTGTTTCCTCTCATCTCCACGAGCACGCGAGGCGTCGTCTGTTACTGTACTGTTCTTTTCACTCACACCGTAATGTTCCCCGGTCTCTACTTCCTAATGCTCTCTATCATTTGCGCATCACTGTCTTTTTACGCACCCCACGTTCATGCAGCCGCGTACGCCTCGCTCTCCACGTGTATTATCCTTTGATGTAGTACTTAACCCTACCTGTTTTAATCTCTCAACAAATTTTTCTCATTTGTCCTGAGGGGTGGAGATGGGCGTTGTGCGCCGTCCAAAGTTGTGAGCTTTATGTGGGATGTGGACAAGAGGGGCGTATTGTTACCCTGTTTGCGTGCCTGCGCCAGACGCCACATGCGCATGGGTCCATCATACACCCGCCTAGAACCTGTAGAACCTATGTACCCGTACCCGTAAATTGGGTGGCGCGGCCACGCGCGGTATCATTACGCATTCTCCATCATCGCCCAATCGCTGTCGAGCACTGCTCAGCCTTGTGCGGCACGATTGGTTCTAATTGTCTCCGAAGCCACAGTCATGTGCTGCGTGCCGTAGTACCCTACGTATCAAAAAGCTAACAGGTTCCCAGACGTGCCCAGCACTGGCAGACGTGCCGACGGGGGGACGGGACAACTTCAGGGAAAACGAAGCGGTTAAGTTAAGATTTTCCTTATCACCTTTTCGTATTTGACCATCGCCGCCTCTCCTCCGCGCTTTCAACTTGTCATCATCACAATCGCAAATAAATGCTTTTGATGATAGGTTTCAAAAATCGTCGGTGATCACCGACAACTCTTGCAGTGGCTGACGGAGTGACGGTATTCGCTTCCTCTCTTGTATTGCGCTCTCTCTCTCTTTCCAATTTCGATATTGATCGCGCGCCCCCCCACCCACCTCCACTGGCAACCGGGACCGGACCCCCCCTTCCTTTCCCCCTTTTGCTCGCGCTCACCCCTGCGTTTTTGTTCCACGTTGCTCGCTCAAGAGCGAGCTCTCCTGTCTGTACCTGTTTCTGCTATTGATTGGCTGTTTTATCAAGATGCTAACAATTAGCAGGCGGTGTTGTTGATGAACTCGTACTACGCCCAAGCGAGGTCAGGTCCTACGGCTACCACGCCACGCCACGCCAATCCACTCACTCACTCACTCGCCCGACCGCCATCTGCTACCGTATGAAAACACAGAAAAAAAAATTTCATCGTTAAGTTATGTCTGACAGACAGGCGCAAGTATGAAGAAGCCCCACATCACATGTTCCAATGACCAATGGAATACGGTAAACACACGGCCAAACAAACCTTTTTCTGGCATAAAATTCCCTCCCCGCACGTTATTACGATGATGAGATGATGCCATACTAGGCGCCCCTCAGGGCAAGGGGGGGCAGGCAGGCAAGGGCAAAGGGGGAGGCGTCGGCGGCCATTCCCACCCCCATCCGCACGTACGCTTCCACTCCTTGCATCGTGCTTCAAAGCTTCAATGTCACGTCCCCAAAACGCCGAGGCTATTGTGCCACCATCTGATGGGAGGGCGGATGGGAAGAGGCCCCTAGTCTAGGGATGAGTGAGGGCAGGGCAGGCAGGGACGGGATGGACTTGTAACACTTGCGGGGGGCCAAATGTGAGCGCTAAAAAAATCATCCAATCACCGGATGCATCATCATCATCATCATTATCATTATGGGCCAAGTTCTCCCATCGGTCGGCAACAGTCGGCTGGGTTGGGCTCATGATGGGGCCTTTATCGATGCGATGCAATTATCAGTTTGCAATACGCTGTCGCGGCCGTCTGCCTGTCCGTAAGGAAACCCTTGGGACCCAACGGGCGCATGGGACTTTCCCCCCGACCCCTAACCCCCCGGTCCTCCATCCACGTCCTCCCGGACGAACATTGACCGCCACTACATGCAGCGATGTGCCAGTGAGGGCCGCGAGCCATGGTGGAGGACCTTCCCTGATTTCTAAATCTGACATGCGAACGCCGTTTCGCAGGGAGTTTCCGTTTCTCCTCGCGTTTGCATCCGCCGTCGCGCTTCTAGCATGGAATCCCTCTCACAACTCGCACTCGCTTGACGTCGGTGCGACATGATGCATGTGGAGCGTGGAGCGTAGTGGAAAGACGCCATAATAACTCGGTGGTAGTAGTAGCAGTAGTAGTGTGTGCTTTCTTGTACTTTTTTTGTTGTACCATGCAAAACATAACAATATGTCAGAGGACAAACCTTGTTGTGCTTGCGCGTGTATGTGTATGTGTGTGGGGTTTGGGTTCGGACGCGGCACCCGACCGCGCGCGTGCGCCAAAGCGCCACTAAGACCTCAAAGAGTGATACTGAGAGTTAATGGGGGTAGTACGTGATCGCCATATTCGGTACTCTGATTTCGCCCAAGCTGCCACTTGGCCAAAAGTGTGCCCACGGGCACACCTCCATCGGCAGCCACGGTCCAAAGAGGCGTACGCGTAACATCAAAAGACCGGCATTCAAACATTGCACGGCTCAGATGTATGATTTCCCGTTGCTCTAGTTGTGTATAAACCCTGTGGCGAACATCATCATCAATCTGTGTGTTCAATCTTATTTTTTTTTTTTTTATGCTTCTTGTTTTGCCACAGGGAGCAAGTAGTCTTGCTGTCATGTTTTGTGTCCCTCAGTTTAAACTCCATGCGGTTTTGTGGGTTTGGCATCATGTCCTTGTTCAAGTTACGGCGTTCAGCTGGCTAAGGCCATGCTGCCGCTAAATGATAACATCTTGTCTCCGAGTTCATATCCGTCTCGATATCAGGACGCAGATTGCGCCCGTCAAGTCACGGCTTCAAAACAACACTCCGGCGGATGTGCGGCATCGAATTTTCGGTGATGAAGTGCTCCGGCTTTTCACTGATGCTTGATGAACGATCGATTGTTCCCTTCAGAGCGCGGTCCAATTTTTTTTGACCACTAGGTTCATTCACGCCGAGGCTGGCTAAGTGATAGGTAAACATTAAATTACGGTAATAATAACGCCGGACATTCATGCGGTTATACATGCTCATCCAACATCTCCGGCGGATCACATTCGCGTGTCCTGACCGTCCCATACATACCCATCAAAGACGTTCAGCCACCAGCGAACTTCACCGCGCCCTACCTCGTCGCGGCACACAACGCCTTGAGCCTCGACCTCGTCAACCATCTCCGAGGCAAGGCCGATAGGCACAACTTCCTCTTGGGCAATGTCTAGCGTGGTACGTGCGCCGGATATCAGCAATATTTTGAGACGCGCGGCAAATGCGGCCGGTGAATAAGTGGGTGTGTGTAGTACCCGTAGACCACTTGCATGGAATGTACGCTCCGTGATTATTGGATCTGTATATGCCGGTAGATGGGGCACCACCTGCAGAAACTGCGAGGGCGTCAAGAGAGCTGCAAATGCGCGTGATTTTTTTGTTTAGCGAGGCACGTTGACGGTCATGGGCCAAGCCTCACCTACTCCTCTCGCACGGTTCCATCCACCCCATACTTCGTCCAGAGGGATGATGCTACGATTCCCCATCATCCCAGTCCCATCCTTTCCGCCAGTACCTTGTAGTACGCCAGCGAGCTCGCGCGCGAGTTGTTCATACCATCGTTTCTCATCGCGTGCCATATCCAGGGTGACCGGCACCTCCGTCATTCGCAGGCCGAGCTGTGCAAGTGATGAGCGTATGGACGTTGTCGTTTCTTGATCCGCTCCGCCGGGCGATGCATTGGGTTCAGTCACTGAGGTCAGGCGATCGTTCAACTCCCCGGCTAAGCGCACCATCTCGCGGGCCATGACCATCAACGCATCGAGATCCTTGAGCGCGTCGTTCATATCTAGTTGTGTCGATTGCGCAGACGTCGCTACGCCATGCACGAGGCCATCTAGCATAGCCCACATTCAGTCCTCAGATCCGAAGCAGGAAGCGAGCTCGCGTTGCTACTTACCGATGCCAATCCGTTCTGTACTGGATGAGGCAGTTCGCTGACCAATTGTTTTCGTCTATGGGTCAAGGATCAGCCATTATATTGCTTTGTATTTCCGCAGTGCGCGCCCCCACCTGCCAGGCTTTGCCCAAGAGACTGCGCTTGACGACCGCGTACAGCGCCTTGTCACCGCCCCGACGGAAACTTAACCGAAGCATTGGGCTGTCATCTCCAGCTCCTTCAGGCATAGGCGACTCAGGGCGCGACAGAACAGGGGTCGGTTGGGGAAGCGCCGTCCCGCACATCTCGCATTTCGTTAGAGCGGGATGGTTCAAAAAGGTACACGCCAGACATTGGATTTCTTTTGGTTGACTACCGGAAGGCGTTACGAGGGAAGAAGATAGATGTATTGAGGATGGGGGAGCGGAGGCTGCTCGAGGAGGCGTCGGCGTTGCCGAACTCGACTTGGAACGTGGAACCCCACAAAGCGTACATTTTGCAGTTGTCGGGTTCGAGCCTGGTGGGTTGCGGAAATCGCATACTTCACATTGCCAACTTTCGCCAACTTCGTCGTCATTGGCTACCGCCAGTGCTTCTGGTGTCAAGTAGATTGTAACCTTAGATGATGATTTGAATATCCCCGCGTAATGTTGCGTCTTGACAACGCCGGACAGGTCAAGACAGAATGATCGCAACTGAGGCTTGGCGGCGTCTATGTAGAAGAGCCGATGGCTTGTCACAGAAATCGTGCCATTCTGGTGATTGGGAGCCTTCTGTGAGCTACGACATCAGTCAGGATGGAGGGAGGATACGGGCGCTCCCGGTGACGCGTAGAACCCGAGAATAAGAGGTAACGCAAGGCGAGGAGCAGAGGAACGAGAGGGATGACAAAGATTGGGAGAAATGCCTTACCCATCATATATTCCAACACCATCTTGACTTGCATAGTTCTCCTCGTCGTCATAGAGTAACGCGGCAACAGGAATCGTGCCATCAACGGATCGTGTGTACTTTTGTAAGATCATGGCAGAGACCTTGGATACGAAGAAAGGGTGCGTGTCGATAGCAAAAGCAACGTTCAATGAAGATGAGAAGACAGACGCGGTGACGGAGCGAAGACTCACAATAGTACAGTAGTTGACTGGGTCGTCAAATCGCGTGATACATCAAACTCTCTCCACGTCGCGAAATCTCGAAAACTACTTGTCAATGGTTCACCGGGAACCCGCACGGTTGATAACGATTGACGATGATTCGCGATAGCCACCGAATGAGTCGTAGACCCAAAGGATGATGGAATAGTCGTGGGCGGGGCGCAGGGAAAAGCGAGAAGGATATTTTTAGATTCTTTGTCGCGGTGTTCTAATTGGGCTGGGCGCACTGACCGACTTTTTGCTTTTGACTTGTGACCGCTATGATGTCGCGTCGCTCGTGACGATGAGAGCTCGTTTACTGGGTAAATTGGCTAGCCTTTATGTGTTCATGAGTCAGGATATGCGAGCAAAGAGCCATCGCAATGGCCCACCCGCCCAGTGGGACGACAGCGGGGCCACTGCGGCCATCCGTGGTTTTATCCTCGGCACTTCCTCAGCCTCATGTTCGCGGCGATTCTGTCTCTCCCCTTAGCTCTGCCTTCCTGAGAATGTGGATTTTCTTCTATCTTGTTTTTAACCTTTCCCGTCGAGTTCCATGTGTCAAGTATCCTCGTGCTCCTGCGCCGTGAACTGGATGTCTCATCCCTGCCGATTTTTTAACTTTCAGGGATGGGGTGAGTACACATCATTATTCTAGACGACCTCGTGCCTGACATACTATAGGCCAGTAGGCTTTGCATTACGTTCTATGGAATCCTCTCATTATACGATCTTTCGCATCCGTCACTTGTTTTTTTTCGAGGCGGAACTAATGCTCAGCGCTCATCACTAGTACTGTCAATGAAACAGTCCCGTCGATCGACCATTGATGGAGAGTGTCAGTTCGATGCCCAGTCTTTCAATTCTGACACCTATTGATGCGTGGTTTCGTCCCGAGATATTGCCTGGAATCTCTGCCTATTGTGCCACTTCCGTATATTAGTCCTACAGAGGGTTTTTTCGGGGCTGCCCCTTGTCCCAACATCCTCGTACTTGTCACCTACGGAATCCTGAATCGTATCATTCATTCCATTTTCCATTCAACCCCGACCCTACCCCGTGCGCCTCTGACGGCTTTACTATCTCCAGGACCGCCAATTCTTTCTCGTGTGATGTGTCGAACGGCACAACAATCCCCCCTCGGTTATGTGAAAGATGCGGGGCTACTCCGATCATCACTCGGACTTTCACCCCATACCTACCCAGAGTGGTCCGTTCTGCCTTCCTCAAAACTCCTACGAGCGCCACGACGGTCTAGACCGAGACATTGTCCGGCAACTCGACGGCTACTTCCTCCTTATCTAATGAATCGGAAGCACCGTCACAGGTGCAAATCCAGCAGTGAATCTGCAATCCACATTCTACAGCGCCGGGGGCGGTGACCTGCGGTGACAGCATCATTTTTGACATGACGCACTCCGTCTAATTCGGTCTTCGTGAAATATTCGTGACGGTGGTCCAATGAGAGGGTTCCCCACACCAATGGTATATTCAAATCCCGACGGCGTTTCCCATAGGCCCATACAAATACTGGTACCTATCCATCGTCTGTGCGCGCCAGCTCCCTAGTCATTAGGATATTGCTTTCAAATAGGACCTCAGCCGCGCACTTGGCTTTTGCAAATTTATTGTATTGAACAAACTGGAATGATTATCATTTGCTCCGGAAGCGGATCATTCAGCTCTTGTCGTCTTGCGGGTCACGGTGGCTTGTTTCGTGCGGAGAATGGGCTGTTCGAACACAGATTTTGGTCTGTGGCGCCAAGAAGACACCGTCGTATGGCACGCAGACCCAAGATCCACCTTCCTGATCCACCTCCCTGATCCGTTCATGCCACCGCATTGGGTAGAACTTCTTTCGAATCCTTTGCATGGGAGGTGTTCGGCGCTGGTCCGAAACCTTACTTACCTTCACCTTGAGCGCCATAGTACGCATGGTACCCTTGGGTCATCTTGGGGCAGACCATGCGCCAGAAATCACTTGGAGGTATACGAAGCTGTGCCTCCACATGGTGCACTGTCGACGTCATCGCAACAAAGGTAAGCGAGAGTTTGCTACAGCCTGAAAATTGAATATGGACTGCGCTCGAATCGAAGCGGATCAGGAAGCCAAGTTACAGGGCACTAGAACTCTTAAACTTTAGGTTAGCAAGAAGTTCGGCATCAGCGGTACGTCCGTCCTAGAAGCCAGCGAGAATGTTATGCTAAAATTGAGAGACGATACGGATGCAGAACTGGGATGGGGCTACTTTATCTGACTGACACAACTAATTGCAAAAAGCCAGTAAGTCGAGTTAGAAGAGAGTTCACGGCTTAGGACATTATTAACGTATGCGCATCCGGCGAACTTTTAGGAGTTAATAAAGTTCCGTCGGAAAATCCACAGCGACGGGTGTCATTCAGGGTTCGCGCTGCGGCCTCATCTCAAGGTGAAAATTTCGTCTGATTGCATTGATTGCGTCCGAGCTTAAGCGCCGTTGCCTCTTCTGTCAAACACGCCAGTTGCATCTCGGAAATTGTTGCTATCATCTAACTCCGTGCTCTCTCTATGCAGGACATCGAGTCCAACTTGTTGCGCATATAACGTGCTTGTGTATTACAACTTGTGCTCAGGCGAATGGAAGAACTCAGAACAAAAAAGCCATGGTCGTCTCCGTCTCCCCTTGGTACGCAGAGTAATCATCTTAGGGCGCCGAGTCTGTAATCCATAAGATATCCATAATGGATATTGTTCAAAATAAACTTAAAAAAAGCAAATCTTCGCTCTGACTCTACGCTTCCCCTCAAAAATTTTGGGTTTACCCCTCCGAGTTAGTCTGGATCGAACTGCAAATTAGCTCAATTGCTCAGCTACGAGTATTCCACCTGAATCAGCTGAACTCATCAACATTTTTGTTTTGCTCCTCGCGTCCTTGCGCCGTCCGTCGCATCATGCCAAATAATACGCCCTTTCTACCCGGGCACATTTCCCACCCTGCCTCAGGCGCCAAAGAACACAGCAAGAAAGATGGGCCGAAACTTCAAGGGACAGATCAAGGGTATTACGGGAAAGTCTTGTTCACTTCGTAGCGCAGACGTCGCTCACTGGCACATGGATGACTAACGCCGTGCAACAGTCCCATCATACAAACGAGTCAAGGTGACAGAATGAATTCACCTTTCCCTGTTCCATATCATGTCCCAACAGGTTGACAAGGTCTGTTGGTACGTGTCTGAAGGGGGTTGTTGTGACTTATACTCCAATATATTCCGCAGCACCGATCAGCGGTCATATGGTTTCTCGGGTGTCAGCCTTCACTGGCCCTTCAGACTTGATCTTCGACGAGGAACCAGCGAAGAGTTCGCGGCCTTACCCTTTCGTTCATAACCCGCGAGCCGCCGACGGATCAGATTGAGTCCGCAGCCATACGAATGAGGTCCTGTAACAAATCCGCTGGTCATTGGGCGCGCTTGATAAGCTTGATAGCTTGACTGAAAACTCACGGTCAGTCAGCGCGTCATCACCATACCTCATTGGCTTTATGGTTGATTGCCGAATTGGAAATCATCAATCCCTTCGCTACGTAGAAAAACTGTCTTTGTCAATTCACACAATGTACCTCAGGCAATCACCGTTTGGACAGTGGCGTATCGTTAATCCAAAAATACTGAGATTGTATTAGATGAGTGACATGGGTACATTTACGTCCATTTATGGGTTGAGCCTGATGCAGCAAGGAAATCAATCCGGTACAAGTAACGATGGTATGTATAAAAGAAGATGCTGATATGTGAACGCCAAATAAACTAGCGCTGCCCATAGATGTAAATTCCCAGGGAAGAGTTGCCTTCAGAATGGCTGTTCCGCCAAAGCCTCGTCGATTTTGATGACCAACTCGTCCTTGCTTCTGAGATCCGCAGCCAAGTAAGCCTTCAAACCGAACGTGCCTTTGGACCGGACACATTCTGTCAGTCGGTCGAATGCAGCCGGCGCATCGTCCCGCAAAAGGTAGCAGAGCAGTTCGCGTTTCGCGTCGTACACCAATATGGGGGTGTTAGGGGTCAGTATTGAGGGTACCTGCACCTTGATGATCTTCTTTTTCGGGTACTCCGCCGTCGGTTCCTGAGACGGGCGATGCGTGACCAGCTTTGAGAGGGGAGGAGAGGGAAGTCTTGCAACTACGCGCACAATATGTTGCCTGGGCACCAAGCCTTGTTCGATAGGGCCGCCTTCATAGCGTGGTTTGACGGTGACGGTGTTAGAGGCAGAAAAGGGCTTGCACGACTGTTTGTGCTTCTTCCAATCGCTCTCTAGACATGCCCGTCAACAACAAGCAAAACGCGTTGACAAGCTGGCACACATACTCTGGCATTTGGATGAACAGTAACGGATGGCATGGCATGCTGAACAGAACAGTAGTTTTCCATCCTTCCCACACAGGGCACATCTTTTCTCTCCGAGTGGCACTTTCTCACCAGCACGGCGACGTTCCCAAGCGTGTATGACAGCAAGTACCTTCGGTCCACACTTCATATAAACACTTCGCATGCAAAATCCATCCGCGTCGGTGATGTCGAGGTCCGCGCCGCCCTCCATGAGTACATCGACAGCTTTCGAGTGGGCAGCCATCACAGCCGTAAAGATAGGAGTCATGCCGTAGATATCTGGATGATTCACGTTTGCACCGTGCGCAATGAGTATACGAGCGAGATCCGCGTTATCTTGGGGAACCTGTGTGGCATGGTCCAAGGCCGTGTACCTGCATACATCCTGGACGTCTGGTGGACAATTATTCTGAAGCAAGAACTTGAGAGTTTCCGGATGGAGAAGCCGAGTCTGGTTTGTCGTTGACAGTCTTTGACTTCCAAGCACGACCAGCGTGGCGTATCCGAGTTTGAACGGCGTTTCTGTGCTAGTCAACGCAGGCGCTTTCCCAGTCTCCACAGCCTAACAGACGTCGGTAAGCAACTGATTTCGAAGTAAGTGAGTGGTATTCTAACGTTTTTGACGCCCATGGGATCACCTAGGAAGCACAACTGCGCAAAGTCGTTGAGCAAGAAAGGGTCGAACTGAATGGTGGCTGTTTGCAGGTTTCGCACGGCTCAATAAAAAGAAAGTGCCATGAGTAAAATGCCACTGACCCTCTCTATATAGATCACGGAGCTCCTGTCCCCCTTCGGAGGAGGGCAGAACGCCGCGTCAAATAAAGCAGATAAGCGGGGCGTAAAATCGACACCACCACTCCCCTTAGGCCGCTCGGTCATAGTATGGAAGCTTCTAAGTTAAGATTTAAACGATTAGCTTGATGAGCTTTTATGGATTTGAGAACGTTGTGCAATGAGATTGTAAGGGTTAAAAAAGACGCTCGAGAAGATCCGAGTGACATAAAGAAACCCACAGGAAGGTCACGTGACCATACCCAGCAATATATGCGACAGCAAGATCTACGGAATGTCAGTGGCATGGCTCAAAGCTGTGTCTGCATATGTCCGGGATATCTGGTGAACATCCGTTTCGAAGAAAGAACCTGGGAATTGCTGGATGGAGAAACCGACGCTGATTTGACACCAATAATCTCTGACGCCCGGTCACGATCACTGGCAGTGTGGCATACCCGAGTTTGAGTGGGGTTTCTGAGCTCGTCAACGGAGGCGCCTTCCAAGTCTCTATAGCCTAGCAGAGGTCATTGAGCAATTAGACCCCAAATAAAGTAGGGGTTTGAACGCCTATGAGACCACTCAGGTAGCATAAGTGCAAAAACTCGTTGGGCTCACACCAAAAATAACATGTTACAAGGAATGTCCAGCAAGTCTAGGATCTGAGCTAGCTTCACTAGGTTTTGCTAGCCCTAGTGATCTAAGTGATCCTAGTTTGATGTTGTTTCGCTGACGGTGGCAGCTAAGAGTTCAACTGAGCAGTGGCTGTTTGCAAGAGTTTCGCATGGATAGATCGAAACACAATAAGTAAAGTATGACTGACCCTTTTGATATATCTCACGGAACTCCTATACCCCTTCGATTATAGACAAGATGCCCTCCCGGCTTGGGCAGTCAATGCAGACATGTGGGGCTTACTACAGCCACCATCGCTTCCCTGTTAGGTCTTTCCGTCGTCGTACAGCAGCGTCTGGGTAGAGATTTGAATGGCCAGCCTGATCAGTATTTATGAATTTGGGAACGTTGTACTGTGAGGTTGATTGAAGGGAAAGTCAGCCGAAGATACAGACAAGTCCGAGCCTGAGGATAACATGCCAGAGGTCCACGTGACTACAAGTCTACAAACCCGTCTGCCTCCTTCAGACGATATTGGACAACATCTAGGAGGATAGGGGATACATATTAATTTGCTCTCGGCTATATACAAAGAATCACTACCTAAGACCCAAGCGGGAGCCGTTGCGCTCAGGCCTCCTGAAAACCCGTATCTTCGTTTTTGTCTATACCCGATGCAACAAACCTCGCTCCTCATCCAAAAATTTCAAAGCGAGTGCCATGACCGTTGCTGGTATCAGTACAGCATCCGAGACGTCATCTTTGGTACTTCCCTAGTCGCCGTTGATGACGACGGTGCGCGTGCGACCCTTGCAATTGGGGCGCCTTGGGAAACATGTTCTTGCCTTGGGCTTGAGAATCATGTGCCTTCTTGCCGACGTTGCTTTTTCTAAGCTTCGGTCACGGCCTGTGCGGGCCCAGACCCAATTGTCCGAGGTATTCATTAGATTCTCATTGGGCAGGGGAAGATGTGGGCGTGGCGAGCGAATGCTCGGGTTCGTGTTCCGACTTTGTTGGTTTGGCAGTCGCCAGACGGACTGGCCGCGTGAGTTTGGTTGTGACACGCCATTGCAGTTAGCTTGTACGTTAGGGGGTGTTTCTTCTGCCACCAGCAATTACGCGGTTGACTCCGGGGTCGCCTATTGGGTTTTCGATGTCAATGCAAGACTTACCTTTGTGGCAAGCTTCGTGAAAATAAGCGGAGCGCGACAGGTTTGTCGAGGTCGATCCGCGCCTATTGGAAACCACTGTCAATTCTTAGAAATCCCCCATCATTGTCAGCTGACGATATACAAGGCGTAAAGTTGCATGTGTGCCCTAGGCTGGGGCAGGCCAAGAGATTCAAATTAGAAGCTCCCCGATACTGTTCACGGTCGACCCGATGTGGCAAATATTGGAGTTCCACCGCGTTCATCGTATGGCGTTTGGAATAGCTTTTCCTGAGCGATAATGGGGCGAAAAGCAGAGGGCATTCCACAATGAGTATTGTCCGTAGAATGTGGGCGATACAATATGCGATTCACTGTAGGCGCGCACCTAAGCAGTTAAAGACTACGGCTTGTGGCTGAATTTCAGGGTTCGGTGTAAAAAGGATGCAGGAATCCACAAGACAGACAAAAGTCGTGGAAGGACAACGCGAACGGAACGCCGAGGACCACTCAAACATTGGGGTGGCACAGCAAGAAGCCCAGAACCGCATTCAGTGTTGAGATCGCGGAAAATACTGAAAATGGGAATAGGAGAAAACTAATGATGGTGTCATGGTTCCAAGGACAGTTAGGACATGATGAAAAGAGATCAAATAGTCATAAGAGGGTGAGAACCGGAGTCTCAGGCTTGCGGAAGGGCGTTAAGAAATTGCTGACACCAAGACCAGTTCACCGGAGATAGAGAATCAAGGGTAGGTAGATGAATAGGTTAATGAGCGGGAATGTGTCAGAGCTGCGCCACTTTCCTGGGGTTGGAAGAACCATATCCTGGCGAGGCACCGCAGCTCAATCTGGGTTCATTCCGATAGCAGAGCGCTTCCAGTGAACCCACGGCACAAAGGACTTTCCGGAAAGTTCAAGGGAGCAGAGGTCGACAAGACGACCCGAGTTTGCAAGCGCTGAGCATTAAGATCCCAAGCTTAACACACACATCACGGGGAAGGGTTCGTCGGAGTCTATGAGTCTAATTGTCTGATCTGGAGCGTCTGCGGACCCAACTGGAGAACACAGGATAATACGCGTCTCCATCAGGCGTCGATATCCAAAAGAGGGCGGCGGTGAGGGATGTGGATGCAGTTGCCGCTTATGTATCCCATCTCCACTACCACTAACGTGAGATGTGAAGTAAGGTTGTTATGACTCGTGCTCTAATACATTCCGCAGCACTGATTTGCGATCGATGGTTTCCTGGGTGTCAGTCTTCAGCTTCAGGCATTATACTTATCAAGGAACCAGCGAAGAGTTCGCACCTTTTGTTCATAACTCCATGAACCGTCGGTGGATCACATAGAGTCCGCAGCCATAGAAATGAGGTCTCGTAGCCAATCCGCTGGTCATTGAGCGCTTGATAGCCTAACTAGAAACTTACGGTCAGTCAGCGCGTCATCATGATACCTCATTGGCTTCACGGTTGATTACCAAATTGGAAACAATCAATCCCGTTGCGACGTAGAAATGCTGTCTTTGTCAATTCACACGATATATCCCGGGCAATCGCCGTTTGGACAGTGGCGTAATGTCAATCAGAAAATACTGAGATCCTATTAGATGGGTATCATGGACACAATTACGTCCACTTATGGGTTAAGCTTGATGCAGTGAGGGAATTAATCCGGTACATGTAGCGATGGTATGTATGAAAGAAGATGCCGGTATGTAACGCCGAATAATCTAGCGTTGCCCATGGATGTATATTCCCGGAGGAGTTGCCTTCAGAATGGCTGTTCCGCCAAAGCCTCGTCGATTTTGATGACCAACTCGTCCTTGCTTCTGAGATCCGCAGCCAAGTAAGCCTTCAAGCCGAACGTGCCCTTGGACTTGACAAATTCTAACAGCTGGTCGAATGCAGCCGGCGCATCATCCCGCAAAAGGAAGCAGAGCAGTTCGCGCTTCGCGTCGTACACCAGTATGGGGGCATTGGGGATCGGTAATGTGGGTATCTGCACCTTGACGATCTTCCTTTTCGGGTACTCCACTGGCGGTTCCCGAGACGGCCGAGGTGTGACCAGCTCTGAAAGCGGAGGAGAGGGAAATCCTGATACTGCGCGCGCAATATATTGATCGGGTATCAAGCTATCGAGAATGGGGCCTTGATAGTGGGGTTTGACGGTGACGGTGTTGGAGGCAGAAAACCGCTTGCACGATTGCTTGTGCCTTTTCCAATCGCTCTCTAGACACGCCCGTTAACAACAAGCAAAACGCGTTGACAAGCTGGCCCACATACTCTGACATTTGGATGAACAGTAACGGATGGAATGGCATGCTGAACAGAACATTAGTTTGCCATCCTTCCCACATAGGGCACATCCTTTCTCTCCGAGTGGCACTTTCTCACCAGCACGGCGGCGTTCCCAAGCGTGTATGACAGCAGTTATCTTCGGTCCGCACTTCATATAAGTATTTCGTATCCGACATCCGTCCGCGTCGATGATGTCAAGATCCGCGCCGCCCTCCATGAGTGCATCGACGGCCTTCGAGTGAGCAGCCATTACAGACTGGAAGATAGGAGTCATGCCATAGATATCGGGATGATTCACGTTTGCGCCGTGCGCAATCAATATATGAGCAAGATCTGCGTTATCTTCAGGAATCTCAGTGGCATGGCTCAAAGCCGTGTGCCTGCATATATCCTGGACGTCTGGTGGACAACCGATTTGAAGCAAGAACTTGAGAGTTGCTGCATGGAGAAACCGATACTCATTTGGCAACAATAGCCTCTGACTCCCGGTCACGACCAGCGTGGCATACCCGAGTTTGAGTGGCGTTTCTGTGCCCGTCAACGGAGGCGCCTTCCCATCCTCTATAGCCTGGCCAAGTTGGTGAGCAATTGAATTCCAAATAAAGGAGAGGTATTCTAACGCTTTGAACGCCTAAGAGATCACCTAGGTAGCATAGCTGCGCAAACTCGTCGAGCAAGCCAGGATTCAACTGAACGGTGGCTGTTTGCAAGAACTTCGCGTGGATCAATCAAAACACGATAAGTAAAGCGTGACTTACCCTTCTGATATAGTCCACGGAGCTCCTGCCCCCCTTCGAATGTGGACAGAACGCCGGTCCCGGCTTGGGCAATCAATGCAGACATGCGGGGCGTACAACAGACACCACCACTTCCCTTAGGTTGTTCGGTCATTGTATCGCCGCGTCTGGGTAGAGATTTGAATGACCGGCCTGATTAGGATTTATGAAATTAGGAATGTTGTACTATGAGGTTGAAGAGAAAGATAAAGACGAGCCTTGAAAGACCCACCACCGCCAATGAACCAGGGGACCACGTGACCGTGACCAAGCCACTCAGGGCTCCGACAACAACACTATAGTATACGCAGCACCTCAACTTAAACTCTACCTTCTTTAACAAGCTTGTTGCGTGTAAAGTATCTGGTGTGCCTGTTTTTTTCCGCTTAGGCCCAACAAAATGTGGGGACTCAGAACAAAGCCATGCCCGCCTCCTACCGTGACTACGTGTGGTCTTTGGTGTTAACCTCGATCTCCAAATGACGAACATTATATCGTCCTTTCACAGGGGAGGACACCCACTGGCAAGTAGATGCGGCCTGACACTGTCACCAACAGAACGATCAATGTCATAGCACCGCTTCAACTCTATTATGCTTCTCCATAAAGAGTTTATTCGTGCTGGTCGGTCCAGGCTCGGTCTGATGTAGACGCTACACAAAGACGAAACAGCTCCGAATTCCTTTGACTAGACATCATGATCTTGGCCATGATATTCGTCCGCAGGGCATTCGCTTGAACTCAGCTGTTTTAGCCACAAATATTCCAGGCGACTCAAAGTCAAAGTTCAACTTGAACGCATCATCATCAGTAGGTTGTGGTAGTTTTGCGCTGCGGAGAACAGGAACGGCTCTCGGCAACCACCGAATAGCTCGATCGCGCGCTTACAAAATTATGGATGAACCGCGTACGAAAGACGGTGTGTTGTACGCCGGATAGCTTGCACCTGGGGCAGCTGAGGGGCCCTCCCGTACATAAACCGTGTCGAAGGCCATCAAGTAAATCGTCCTTCAAATGGATGCCTTACCCGCTCTGCCAACGTTGGCTCAACCACCCACAGAAGTGCCAGAATATAATGCAAAGGGACCATGACAATGGCGACATGAACATGAGCGACCATGAATCTGAGGATTCAAAAGTTGAGACTCTAGCATCCGGTAGTAATAACTCATGTGGCAAGTTCATCCTTTGGTTCCCTCCCGTCCATCGGGTGTAGGTAGGCAAGAACGTAGGTATTTCCCAATACTACTGTGCTATTGATATTGGCTTATCGAAAATTGACGAGTAAGGACTTAGATCTCGTGTTAGCTGAGCAATGCTATGATAACAGCGCTCGAACACTCCGAACGTCGTTTTAACACCGAGGGGTGACCGAATTTTAGGACGATGGTTACGAGACGAAGTACATTCAGCTCTGTCCGATTTGGAGGGTATTTCACTCCAGATCACTATGGCGCTCTCCATTGATCTTCAGAGCGTTATCCGTCTAGGCTCAAGGCGACTGCCGAGTGAGCGCCTGAACGAAAAAAGATCGAACGCTTCATCTCATCTCAGAGTTGTTCTCTATTACCCCCCCTGGCACCCTCTCACTACTCATATCGTCCTTCCTTCTCCCATATCTTTTATCACCTCGTGTTCAATGTAGATCAACTCCCACCATAGCACGATCAAGTACCATCACCCCTACGGAACTCGTCGGGCTGTTCAAACATTAATGCCAATTTTCCTAAAAGCCTAATTTAACGTCATACATATACTATGTTATCGGCTGCCTTTCAGATATTGTAGGCATGGATACTTAGATACTTAAACAGGACAGGGATACCAACCATCTACGATTTCAACGACGTGCCCTGCTTCAGCGTGCGATCAATCGGACCTTGCGACTGCCAAGCACCCAAAGCTACTCCCGACGAGGGATGACCTTAGTCCGAGTCACGGCCGCGTACCCAACTGGTATCATCGTCCTCGTTTGGATCCCATGCCAATCACAGCTATTTAGCCCTCTACGCCAAGCGGATCACTTGACGCGCGAGTTGTGATGCCACCGCATAGGCACCTACTAAAGATAACGACAAGTCAGGGCAAGTCGATGAAATAAGTGGCGTTGCTTTGCTTGGCTTTGAGGTCCCACTGACCAGTGACGACTCGGATACTTGATTGCTATCGAATACCTGGAAAGGTTGCAATCTGCGAAAAAAGACGAGTTGAACACTTCCGAGTCGATGCATATATAGTGACTATTAGTGAGAGCCGATATTGCGCCAGTGCGTGGGGATTCGGGACAATGAACGGTGTTGATGATACGACCAAGATGAAGATCTAAAATAGCACTTCTGGCCGACATTTGAAGATGTCCCCGGAAAGGACGACAGATTTCCGGGTTCGGACCAAGGGTCTTCGATAAAGGCACATAATTACTCGTGTTGGTCATCCAGTCCGAGCATAGTCATGTCTTGAGCCATTAGAGTACTAGTGTGTCTAGGACGCGTGCATCAGATGAGGTATGAAGCAATATAGCCTTTCCAGGAAAGAAGACGCCAAAACAGGAACAAGGAGACAAAACCTGGGAAGGATAAGAGAGATTTCATAATCGATTCCAGTTGACTGGACTTGCAGGGTCAATCTGACGACGAGCGTAGTAGAGGTTCGCGTGAGAACTCAGGAAGAGGCAGATGGAAATGTTTTAAGTTCCTACGAGTCAATTGGTCGAGGTCATATACATGCAAAAGTGTACTAGTCTACGCGTGGCCGCCCGTGAGAATCAAGTCTAGGAGGATGTTCGCATATACTCAATGCACAGCACTCTTGAGTCGAGGATAAGCAAGATAGAGTTCAAAAACGAATGATATGACGATACTTGGAGGAGGTGGGAAGTTGTGGGTTAAGTGACATAGTTGTGCGCGAAGCTGCTCAACTTGAAACCACTTACACGAGAGGGCGACGTATAAAAGGGTCGAGGCACCGGAATGAATTGAATTGAATGGCCTGACAAGTGCCGATGGCCGCTAATGTCCGTATAGATAAGGCGACGTGACGAACTTGGTAGGAAACCTATGCCTCTGAGTCCTGGAGACAGGAGGGACATCGAATGATTGCCGTTGATGACCACCCCATCATATGGTACGCTGATACTCATTGGCCCTTCTCTCTTGAATCTCCGTGTAGGTTTCCTGGCTGATTTCTTGCATTGACACGGGAAGGATTGGGTGGAAGGAAAACGTGATGCTATGCCCTTCGGGCTAGTGCAATTACGCCCTAATATCATGATACTTGTTCGAAGGGCGTTCGAGGGTCTGAGTTGCAATATCAATCATGTCGATCACCTGTACAATATTGCCACATTCACCACACCCTCGTTCATATTGCTCGGCCTTGTGGGGCGCATCCACTTCAAAACAGTCGCATTAATTCGTTATTGTGGATCATGCGATCATGCATCATGGGTGCATGAACTTGAATGAACGTTCGACCTGGTACCGCATTTGTACAACATGGTCGGCCCGGATAAATGGGTGCCGTAAAGGCTTGTTGCCATCTACACAAAAGCGAACATAACACGACAGATCAAACAATCTCACGCGTGTTCACCCCCCTGACCACTCTCCTTGGTGCCATGGATGCGCAGCAGAATCTCCCTCCAGTCCCCCGCAACATCAAGTTCCGAGTCCTCATTATTGGAAGAGCAAATGCTGGGAAGACCTCTATTCTCCAACGGGTCTGCGACACCACCGAGAGCCCAGTGATATACAGGTATAATCGATCCGGAACTCACGAGGTACGTCTTCCTCGCTAGTGGCACTTCCGGTCTCATCGTCCAATCAGACTCAACTGGAGCCTTCGATGGAGGTTAGGCAAATGTATTCTTGACGGTGATGGCTGATTGTGACAACCATGCTTGTACAGCGCTGCGAGCATGACATTGAGGACGAAATAACCTTTCAAAACCATGGCGGTTATATTTTCCACGACTCCCGAGGATTTGAAGCTGGAGATCAAACAGAGTTGACGATTGTGCAAGATTTCATCCGCCGTAGGTCAGAGAAGAGACAATTAGCAGACAGATTGCATGCAATATGGTTTGTTCCTTCCGGTGCCCGTCATTGCGGCTTTTACAAGGTCTTCTTTTTAGGTATTGCGTTCCGATGGACAATGCTCGGCCATCGCTAGATCTAGGGCATTTCGACAAGATTTGTCACGATAAGAATATTAATGGTACGTCCAAACCCAACTTTATGACATGACGATAGACATAAGGGGATTTCTAGTTCCTATGATAGCGGTCTTCACCAAATATGACCAATTCAGACTCGAGATCAAATTCAAGTTGGAGGATAAGGGTCTTGACACTAGTGCTGACACAGAG
Source organism: Russula virescens (assembly GCA_003316435.1). Lineage (NCBI taxonomy): Eukaryota > Fungi > Basidiomycota > Agaricomycetes > Russulales > Russulaceae > Russula > Russula virescens. The sequence continues at coordinate 2,796 of QFEY01002088.1, read as the reverse complement.
CTCCTCGACACCGAGATGGAAAGAACTTTCAAGACAGAGTATCTGGCCAATGTTAAGGGATCCACACCGGTTGTGTGTTTGGAGAGTGAGGATTTTGTTAGCCAGCTAGCATGTTCTACCCTAATAACAGTCGCGAAAGAGATGCATAAGGATGGCCAGCAGTGTGCAGAACTTATCGAGAAGACGGCAAATGAACTCTCGGATAGCGTTGTTGCTTTCATGCTCTTAACTGTTCAGAAGGACGATTTGGAGCTAAGCATAAAGCAAGCAGTTCAAGGGTAAGTTCTACTGTATAGTCAGAGTAAACTGATATGAGAATAGTCCTATTACAGGTCATATTCTGCAATCCAACATGGCAACTGGAATACAGGGAAAATAATACAGATATGCATACTGGCATTTCCATGGCTTTGGGTAAGTTGAATTACTACATTTTAAGTTAACTCTGGCTCAAAGGAAATCACTGCCTAGTATTATGTCAGTCCACCCTTTTCATGTTATAATGTTCTGAATCCTTATTTGATGCTTTTGTTACTCTTATGCTTAAATTATTTGTATGTTCTGACTTGTTTCTCCTACTGCACTCTTTAGGTTGTAAGTGGCTTTCTCAGATTCTTTCTATATTCTGACCTGTCCCTCCATTTATGCTCTTTAGTCTGTGACTGTCTTATTTGCTTAAATCTTTTCTATGTTCTAACTTGTCTCTTTGTCTGTGCTATTCAGGATGTGAGTGCTTCTTGCTTATATTGACCCTTTTTATACTTCAACTTACCCCTTCTTTTATATTCTTAAGGATGTCAGTGGCCTTTGCTTGCTCAGATCCTTTCTGTTTTCTAATTTCTCCCTCTGCATTTTTCAGTCTGCAAGTGCCTCTAACTTATGTAAAATTTTCCCATGTTCTGACCTGTCTTTTCTTCTATGCTTTTCAGAATGTGAGTGCTGCTTGCTTATATAGATTCTTTCTATATTCTGGCTTATCCATCTCTTTATGCTCTGCAGTATGTGGGTGTCTCTAATTTAGATTCTTTTTATATTCTGACATATACCTTTATTGGCTCTCTTTAGAAAGTGAGTGCCTTTGCTTAAACAGATTCTTTCCATATTCTAACCCCCCTCTCTCTATGCTCTTTAGAAAGCAAGTGTCTTTTACTCACTTATACTCTCTTTATGTTCTAATATAACCCTCTCTTGGTCTCTGTAGGGAGTAAGTGCCTCTTGCTTACTTAGATCTTTTTTGTCTTAACTTGGTCTTTCCTTTGGTAATTTTCAGAAAGTAAATGTCTCTTGCTCACTTAGTTTCTTTCTATCTTGCCTTGTCTCACTCTCTGTGCCCTTTAGTTGGTGAAAGACCCTTGGTTACTAAAAGTCTTTCTGTATTTTAACTTGTTCTTCCCTCTGTGCTCTTCAGGAAGTGAATGCCTCTTATTTTTTTATGCTCTTTCTGTATTCTAATATCTTTTCTTCTATATTCTTTAGATGGTTTGAGTGTCCCTTATCTGCTTAGAATCTTTTTGTATTCTGACTTATCTTTACCTTTATGCTTTTTAGTTTGTAAGTGCCTCTCATTTGCTTAGATTTATTCTATGTTCTGACTTACTGTATTTCTTTATAATTTTAGGATGTAAGTTTCATTTGCTTGCTTAAACTCTTTCTTTATTCTGATATATCCTCTCTGTTTATGTTCTTTAGGATGTAGGTGCACTACACTAGCTTAAACCTTATCTATATTCTGATTTTTCTCATTATGCTCTTTAGAAGGTAAGTATACTTTACTTGCCAAAATGCTTTTCTATATTTTAACTTTATGTCCTCTTTTATGCTCTTCAGATAGTGAGTGACCCTTATTTGCCTAGATTCTTTCTGTGTTTTAACTGATCTTTTCTCTACACTCTTTAGGATGTAAACATCTCTTGCTTGCTTGATTTCTTTCTGTATTTTGACTTATCCATCTCTTGCACTCTTTAGTTTGTGAGTAATTCTCAGTGGCTTAAATTCTTTCTATATTTCAACTCATCTCTTGCTTAATGCCCATTAGGGTGTAAGTGACCCTTGCTTATATAGATTCTATTTATATCCTGACATGCCTTTTCTTCACTTTTAGTTTGTAAGTGCCCTTTACTCACTCAGATTTTTTCTATCTTAACTTATCTCTGCCTTTATGCTTTTTAGGATGTGAGTGTCTCTTGCTTGCTTAAATTAATTTTATTATTTAACTTATTATGCTCTCTGTGTTCTTCAGTATGTGAGTACCTGTTGGCTTGGTCAGATTTTAGCTTCTCACTCCTTCTGTATTTTTCAGAGAGTGAGTGCTTTTTGTTTACTCAGATTTTTTCTATATTTTAACTTACCTTTCTGCACTCTTTAGAGTGTAACTGCCTTTTGCTTACTCAGACTTTTTATATATTATAACTTATGCCTCCTTTTCTATGCTCTTTAGATTGTAAGTGCCCTTTGCCTTCTTGAACTCTTTGCTCTATTTTAAGATGCCCTTTACTTGATGCTCTTTAGTCTGTAAGTGTCTTTTGCTTACTTATATTCTTTTATATTCTACTTTAACTCCTCTTTTACACTTTTCAGCAAGTAAGTGTCTTTTATTTACCAGAATTCTTTTTAAATCTTAATTTATTAACCTCCTTATTTTTCAGGCAGTAAGTGCCTTATTTTTTCAGATTTTTTCATATATTAACTTGTCTTTTCCTTTACATTCTTCAGAAGGTAAATGATTTTTGCTTATTTAGATCCTTTTTCTATCTGTCTTAAATTGTTTCTCTCTCTGCACTTTCTAGAAGGTAAGTG